>JAHPZR010013373.1:0-13624 GCA_019787425.1 Platygyra sinensis
TCTAGGAGGTTACCATTGTCCTGTTTGTACTTTCTCCCATGCGTTCAGTTGCGTGTGACAAATGGCATAATTGAAACCTCCCAAATGAGTTATCACATGGTCTGAATTGGGTGGGAACAAGTGAAAAACACATAAGGTTAATCCGCCTATTTGTGATGTGAATAATTCGTTCCAAAGCTGTAACCCCAAATATCTCTTTGGTGTTCCGCTTGTTCATGTGACCTTACGTTTCTATGGTAACCTTGTCCCATCTATATGTTAGCGACGTTTTTGATACATTTATCATGAAGTAAACATGTTTTATTCCTTGTACGCTACGGCAATATTGAGTTATGCCTCCATGCTTTGAAAACTACGTTAAGGTTGTACTGTCAGAGTTTCACGGTCACGATCAAGGTCACGCTATAAACACGTTACAGACACTTTGGTCTAAATATTTAATGGTATGAAACGGTAAATAGCATATTAATTTCATATCGTTGTTAGTTGCGCGACCCTCTTTCCCAATAAAAAGCCATCCCTAAGCTGAAAGGAACTGGCGAACACATGGCGAACTCACTAAGCCGATTTTTCTGGTCTTGATATCGCAACAGGCAAAGTTCGCAAACCAAGCAATCCAGTGAGAGATTCTCGTCTTCTATGAGTCTTGTCTCAAAATATTAACAAAATTCTCGTCCAGTTGTTAAAGAATCGTTTTAAAGTTTACTACTGGCACAAAGGCACTTCAACACGTGGTGCACGATAAACCAGGTGTGATCTATTGTCTGAGCAAGTTGAACAGTGCGGCGCTTCAGGCTAGCAAGCAACGTGCACGGAAAAAAAAAATTTTAATGTGTTCTCTTAAGTGCGAAAACGGATGTTTAACTCAAAGGCTTTTCCTACATAAAAGGAAATAGAAGCATTGCATGGAAGCCTTACGCCGGGGGAAAAAGTTGAATTTCATTCAAAATTTTCCGCAGACGCTATGCGTTGCACGTATCGTGTAAGGCACTTAAAATTAACGCCCGTTAACTGGCGTAAAATTACGCCGCAGTGGAAAGCGCGCTTTAGTTTCACTAATCGAACGAAGTTTTCAGAGCCTATTCCGGCTCAGTTTCAAAACTTTTTGCGCATTCATGATCAAACCATATTCTCATGCAAGTTATTTGTAAATCTAAATGAATTTTCACCATCGGGTATAAAGAAAGATGAAAGATTTGTTTGATTAGGAACAGCAACCCTTCGCCATATCAACTACTATAATGTGTTTTTACAATCTTTCCTAATATAGTCCAAATTGTTTTAAACTTCCATATACCCGTCCGTCGGCTTCCTGCGTGCTTTTTTTTTCGCTGTTTTAATTGCTGCTTTAATCTGAGTGTAAAGACGGTTTGGCTTTGACTGGATCACATACCACTGTAGGTTTCTAACCGGAATAAGGAAGTAAATCGCTATTGGTGGTTTTAAACGGAAGAAAACACCAGAAATTCTGTGTTAGCGTCCAGGCTACCCGTCCAATGTATCGTCTCTAATTGCTCAGCTGTTGTTTAGGGTTGCAATTTTCTTTCTCGGGACACGTGCTCATCGCTCAATCAAACTAAAAGTGCTTGTTGACAAAGCCTACAACAAACAAGAAATCTCGTAACATGGATTACATCGGTTACACACTTTACGTTCATCTACTCAATACTGAACTGACTAAATATACTGTCGTGCCATAGCAAGCTTAAAATCTTTCGCCAGCTAAATAAAGAGCAAAACTTGCTTCATAAAGTTGGTGCATTGCTAGGTAACGAGATTATAGCGTCCGCCGCAAAGGTAATATTATTAGCACGCACAGAAAAACCGACTTACATTGTGTTGTAGATTCGGTGACAACTGACTGGCAGCATCATACTAATAGATTGGAACGGTCTATCGGAAATATTGAATAGTTTTATTGCGCTGTCAAGGCTGTTGTCAGCGAAGGTCACACTAAGAAATCTTGTTAGCGGGGAAAGAGATAGGAAGAACCACTGCTTGTCGCAAGAGAAAATGTCCGAGAAGGGTACTGTAAGTCAGTGCTTGGAGTTGCTTGGTCTGCAGGAGTTTGCCCCTCAGTTGGAGGATCTTGGATTTGATCGGCTTCAGGACATCTTGTGTTTAGACGAAGACGACTTTGCTAAGCTAATTTGTGACGAGGAGATTAAGACTAGATACAAAACTGCACAACAGCAAGGTAACAACATGTAGGTGTCATTAACTCATTTCTAGGCGCGGGAGTTAAGTAGGCTTTCTAAAACAGTTATTGTTAAGTGGAATAACTGCAAACCTTAAGGAGTTTAAGAATTGCTAATTGAAACAAGCCAAGTTAACTCTCTCGTGGGGTTTTGCTCATTGGTTACATGAGCCCAGAAATCCGGTGACGTGCTCTATCCACTACCAATAATTCCCAGGTTCTTCATCTTTCAAACTTCACTGTCTTCACGCAGCTGATATTCACAGCGAATTTGGGTAATTGGTTGGCCTTACTCATTGCTGTTAAAGCACGTGTGGTCCGTTCTTCATGCAAATATTGTCAACATTGACTTACTGGTCAATGAAGGGTGACACGTGACTCCTGAGTAGCACACTGGTTTTGAAACTTCCGCCGGTAGTAAAGTCTGACATATAGGCATATTGCACGCGTCCGATCGAAATTGGATAGCCGTGCGATTTTGATATTATTTTACCTATAGTTTTTTTATAAGGGACAAGCGTGTTAATATCTAATACAAAGACGCTAATAAGTCCAAACAAAATTTGTGACGCGTCGATGCGTGAAACACGTGTTGGTTAACAATGCCTTTTATCATAGATATCAAGAAATGTCAAAACAAACAAAACATGTTATTATTTATTTGACTAATCATTATTACTGCAAGCAGTCCTTCTTTCTAATGAACTGTTGAACGAAAAGCAAAAAACTCAAAAGTAACAAAATGTTCCACGGAAAAATATGGAAAAGAAAATTCTTACTGCGCGAATTTTCTTTTTGTTACCTTTTCTTTTCGCTTGGGATTTTCTTATTCCTCGTGTAGTTTTATGACCTTGACACGACCATGTCCTTGCAAACAGTGAATAATTTTTTTTTTCTCCTTCGGAAATGAAGTCACGTTTTTGGAAGTGTTGGAATATATTAGTTTCTATAGTGAGACAAATCAACGTGACCAACCGACAAATCCTTTAACTTCGAGCTTCGCTTCTGTTCGTATGCTTATGCTTATGCTTACGTCGCGGCTGTCCTCACTAGCGCATAAGCTGCTTATGCTTATACTTATGCTTGCGTCGCTAGTGAGGACCGGGCTTAACAGAAAGAATAATTTGACAGCTGTTGCATGACAGTTGTGGCACGCGTGACTCAACGCGTGAGTCTATTTTGTTAGATATGTTATAAACACAAAGCGTGTTGTAGAAAAATGCCCGAGGAAGACTCCCAAAAGAGTAGTTAGAGGATGCTCTTTGGAAAATTTGGAAAACCAGGATGGTCGTGGCTGGAGTTGTTACATTGACCCCTAACCGAAATATTGGGCATTAAATTTATCATTTTTAGCCGTCCGTTCAACCTTTCAATTGGTTTTATAGTTTATTTTTCACTACTGATCCTGATTTCACTCCGCTGCTGTTTGTACAAATGGTCCTTGCATTACAGTTTGCCACCTAAGTATCTTAGAACGGCTTGACGGCCTTTTTTAGTACTAACCCTGAAAGATACTCCTTGACGTCCTGAACTGAGACCAAAATCCGTGATTTGCATCCCTGAGTGAGACGATGAACTTCTCCAACTTTTTGCCAAAAGGAACTACCCTCGGAGAAAGATGGGGACGTCATGGTTGAACACAATTTATATTTGCTTTCAGATCCTAGACTGGTGAAAATATGGCTCAACTCTCTTGCACTGGGCCAGTATTATGATCAGTTACAGGCCTCTGGATTCACAAGTCTTGCTCGGTGCTCTGTTTTGAGCCTTCAGGTATTGGACAGTGTGAAGTTCAATCTGCCAGGCCACAAGAAAAGACTCTTCAAGGCAGGTATGACATGTGTGTAATTGGGTGCAAATAATAAAAACAGGTAGTGGCTTCGGTGGCTCACAAACTGTATTTATGTATCGATATCGCGGAGGCCTGATGGCTTGTCAGCAATGTTCGTGAGATCAGCTTGTCATAAAAAACTCCCGTAAGACTAGACCGGTAATCACTCTAGCCAATCACAGAGGACACAAAAAACAACACAGTGAACCAATCAATTGGATTGGACTGATTGGATGAAAAAGTGGCGCGAGTTTTTAAAGCCAATCTGGTAGCGTTATAAGTGTAAATCAGTTACTTTTCGACGCTTAAATGTTCCGACCGTAGGTCTTTTCAGATCCGATACGCTGCGTTTTTAAAGCATGGTACTGGCTATGCGCTTGAATGTTTAAATGTTTAGGCTGGCCTTGTCCAACAACATTTATTTTTTGCTTTTCGAGACACCAGTCGTGACACTTTGGTCTCCTTGCGTTCCGAAACACGTGATGCGGCAACCCGTGTTTCGGAGCGCAAGTGAGTTCAAAGTACGGAACTTGATATAGAGAAAGGGTCATTTTGCAATTTATGTGCATTGGCTCTTTGGCTGGCGTTACATGCATATCTTCGCTACGCAGTGCTGACGAGCCCCAAGACTGAGGGCGAAACAGCTGTCCACTGTTGCCATCCTGCTTTATCGGTCCTTGTCGTGTCGGTGTCTCGAAACGTTTTTCACGTAGCATCAGCCTTGCAGTCTACTGTCTTAAATGAAAACTCCTCCAGGTAGCCTATGACCAAGCTCTATTGGTAGGTATTAGAGTAGGGATGGAGAGGGAAGGAGAAAGAGCTCACTCACAAGCTATCCTTTTGATTGATGCTAGATTCTTTTCAGCTCAGAGCCTGTTGGGATGCGGAACAGTAATGGCAGAGGGAGCCTGGGACGAGCACGAGCAGTTTAGGGGAGGAAGGTGAGCAGTTAACAACTTGGTAGATGTAATCCCCTGGGAGTGGTAGGGATAACATGAAATCTTTTCTTGTTAAATGAGGGCGTTATCATACGGAACCCATGCATTAAACTGCGCTGGCCTTCACAGTAAAGGGGAAGAAAGACAGTGAAAAAACACTCCTTTAAAAAACATTGACAAACCAATGAAAACAAAATAATAACAATAAAAAGGGAATTGGAGATACCGAGAAATGAAACGAAAAAAAATCGCCCGCAGTCCGTTTGGGTTACAAGTAGGTATCTTAACTTCCCTTACAGGTTCGGTAAATTTCTTTGTCTCACAGCTGACGTTTTTCCTCGAGACCCGCGGGACGCGCGGGACAATCAGGATGGAAGCTCCCCAGCTGTCCCGCAGAGAAAACTGAAGTTTATGATCGATTCTGGCAGTGACACGGTGACAGTGCATGAAGACGTTATCAGAGAATTGCGCCTGCCAATTAAGGGGGTTGTCAGGCAGGAGGTGGCTGGCGGGAAGACATTAGAAAAGCCCTTACATAGCGCATACCTTAGAATCGGAGAGAAAACACTGGGCATCGAGGTAACAACTTTAACTTCCCTGTATACCTTTTTTGTTTATTATCTCTTTTAAGTTTTTGCTGTTGTTGTAATTTGTCAGTTCAAAGAATGTTGTTGTACTAGAAGTGAGTTCCAAACTTCATTTCATGGGAAAGATTTTTCTAATACACCTTGACCCATTGTAACTCTTATTATTCATAATGTAAGTTTTTGTATTTTTAACATTATAGTCAATAGTTCGTTAGAGTATTTTAGTCTAGTTTTAAACACGATTCTTAGGAAGACCATGTTTAATGATATTATTTCGTATATAAATAAAGATTGATGATGATTGATGAACTCCGTTAATTAATACGGTTACTTTTGTGTCATGAAATGAACTGTTAGTAGTGGCTAGGTAAAATAACTTAAGAAACAGAGGTTTGCGACTCTAAAAAGTGCCTTTAGGCACTATTAATTTCTGACGATCCTCTTCACTTCATAGAAGTCTCCTAGAAGATCATTTGATTGTGGTATCTGATGGCCACTCCCGTTAACTGTGGCAGTCCCTCAGAGATTTTTTTTTTCATTGACCATATGGCTAAGTCTCTGTTATTTTTAGGTAGTTCCAGACGATGTCAACACCCTCGGGACTCCTGTGTTGTGGGAATTCCGCCATTACATCAATGGAGAGAAGCATTTGTGGCTTGCTAAGCATCATGGGAATTGAGCTGATGCCAAACTTAAAGGTTTACAAAACGTAAACTTTTAGACCGTGACGTAGGATGAGAGTGATAAATGGTTTCCTGTTGAATGTCCTGCTTTCAAGTATTTTTTTTTACATTTTTGTTGATTATTAATGCAGCCGTCGGCTTCTTTTATAATCGTTTTTACATTTACAGTTGTGGAATTGCATGGCTTAGAATACCTTCAGTCATTTTAGCTTCGTTGCACTGAAAATGTAATTTCTCGTTTATCCAAGAAATGTGTGCATCGTCGTGTTTGGAACCTGTCGTTGTATTTGAAAGGAAATAAAACTTGCTTTTTTGTCTTGCTTATAGCAAAGTCATGGTGTATTTGTATTTGCAATTGTTATTTCTCCACTTCAAGATCGGAATACAACAGTGGTGAAATAAAATGCAGTTAAAAATATCTCAACTACCTAGCTACACGGCAACGCAAGCTTGGAAGAAATTTTTCTCGTTAAACTTTAAATTTTACATTTACATTTCACATTTTAAACTTTGTACTCTTCTCTTACTGCGCGATATATCGTAGGCTGATTGAGTTTGTTAAAAAAGAACTGGAGAACGGTCATTTACCAGATTTCAAGATGTCTGGATATATATTGGCCAAGTTCTTTTTTTCGCGGCCTTATGGAACGAGACGGAGTCGAGGTCCACAAACTCGCAATAAAAGAACAAGGCCAATATCCAGCCATCTTGACCGAACAAGCTTAGTGAATAAAGAATTTTATTGTAATGCTTTTGGGGAAGCTTGTCTTGCAGGGTCACGTTTCTGATCGTTGAAAGATGACATATATTTTTTGTTCTCCAATGAAATATCCTCAAACAGCAAATAATTTGGCAATGAACTCCGTGTTCCCTTTTACTGAGTAATACAATTGTGACCGACTCCACCCCACAGGCAATGCGAATAATGACACACAGGCAGCCCTTCGGTAATAAATTACGTTTATTATTACAGTTTACAAGCTTTATCATTGTTTCTGTCTATTGCTTGTTTGCTGGGCGCCTTCCCTTTCTGGCAACTTCTATATATGTATCTGTGGATTTCTGTAAGTAAACGAATTATTTTGATTATTAAAAACAGGAGAAAAGGAAGAGAAGAATTTCTCGTGTAAACCGTGAAAATTATTTGAAATCTATTATAGTTTGCTCGGGGTCATTTTTGGAATCTACCCACAATTAAGTTATATGACGTCGGTCTAACATACCAATCACCTCTCGATGTTAACGTAACCATGCGGTTTAGAAAAAAAACTAATGAGGGGCTGAAATGGTTTTTAGTTTTGAAGCCCAACAACTTCCAGTGTATAATAAAACAGTTATCGGATTCGGTTTTTGTGATACCCAGAATATTCAAGGTCTCGGTAAGGGTTATCAGTCTCAGCCTTCGGATTTGGCTGATAACCCTTACCTCGACCTTGATTATTCTGGATATCACAAAACCCTCATCCAATAATTGTTTATAAAGCTGCGTGTTCAAATTCTGTCTGTTAAGCTGACTAAGGCAAGTGTCTTCTCGGTTTGTGTAATACTGGCTACGGATCCGCCTGCCTAGATTCGAGTTCAAGCATTACCTCAACTCGGCTGTTGGCCAGAGCCGCCGAAATCAAACACCTTCTCAACGTTAATCTTGGCGAGGCCCTTGTCATTGCCATGCGTGTTTGTGACGGAGCACTCGTACGAGCCAGTATTTTCGTACGTGGCGTCTGTGACGGTGAGACGCGAGCCAATCACATCACCACCCGCGTTGTTCAGCGGTTGTTGAGACATCACCCCGAGGAAACCGTCTGAAATAATGTCAGTGAACAGTTATCAGGAGTACGTTACATTCAAGAATATCAAAATGTTTCGTCACCAGCCTCTCCCATTCGCCACGGTTTTAGAAATGAGCAGAAACCTGGGGTGAGTCCCATCTCGCAGTCGCTTGTGGGATCGTTGCTGGGGACAATATAGCTTCTGTTAATTCGTCCAATATACCAACCCCACAAGTTATTGTGAGATGCCACTCGCCTCAGGCTTCCTCTGGTTTCAAAAGTGTGAATTTGAAGCCTCGTAGTTGTTCTTTGCTTATTCCAGCTGTCAGTGTACAAATCTTTTTGTCTCTCAAACATGATCACTTGGTGACTTGTCCAACTGAGAGGCCGGGCATTTTTGGCTAAGTCAGTAGCAAACGCAACTGCGCTTCGGATTTGGGGATGCTCACTGGAACCTTTGAATTAAAAAAAGTACTTCGACAGCTAAAAATAATGGTAGGTAGGTAGATATACTTTATTTAAATCAAAGAAACACGCTAGCCCCAACAACACTCAGCTGGTTTCCAAGGAGGGCGTGTTTGTACAGACATAAAAAGGGACTAAAAACTAATAATACGAGATTAATAATATGGTAAGTCTAAAACTTCAAAAATTCAACTATTATAAACTACGTACGTGATCAACACAAGACTATGTGGCATGACACGACCCAATTGGGTTTTGATACATTTATTAAATGAATATGTCGATTCCGCTAGTTTTGCTTCATTTGGGAGTTGTTGTTTTTTTTTTTGTTTCGTCACGAACACCTTTTAAAAGTGAGACCAGAAACTTTGGTTTATACCCCTGAGCGAGACGAAGGGTATCCCCAACCTTATCAAACGGGGTCCTCTCAGAATTTGTTCCTTACTTGCAGCAGGGAGAATAACAAGTGAAAGCAGAGGGAACATGTTATGTCACGTACCTGGTATATCACTCAAAAATGACCATTTGTATGAGGGTGTTGGCGATCCAGTTGCGTAGCAATTTACAGACACACTTTCCTTTTCTTTTATGTTGGACACAGGTGGGTCCATACTTGTGACTTTTGGGCTCGCTGTAAAGGAACAATATCATTATGAACAATTAAGAAAAAAGAATGCTATGTTGCAGGTGACATTTTCATCGCAATGTTTTATAAAAAGCGTTAGGAACTTTTAGTGGTAAACCCGAAGTACGTTTTCCACCTCCTACTGGCAGCTTCTTCGATAGTGGGAAAGAGAAAGAGTAGTTGTCAGTGAGCAGTTCTTTTCTATCCATATTGGCTTTCTCTTACATTCCGTAATTGTTGGCGTGATAATTTTTAAAGCTATTACTGACATAATTGTTATTAGTGATTCTTATCCACAACTGGGTATTTAACCAAAGCCACCCTCATCCTCATTATGTCGATCTTAATTCAACCAGGAGGCTCCTGATTTGACATATCTCCTCAAGTAATATCTGCAAATGATGGCGATTAATTAAGCGGCTTTAATCCACTCAATCAAGCAAAACTCAAAGTGATTACGTGTACCGAAGCTAAGCGCAGAAAAAAGTGTGCGAGCGAGTAACAATTGGTTGTGGCTTTACTTCTGATTGAATAAAGAAGTGGCGCCAGTTTTTTACGCCAATCATGTGGCCAAGTTGATGCAAACCATTCATTTTTCGACACTCAAATGAAAACCACTATATTCGAGGAGGGCCAGTGGACAATAAAACCAGGGATGGCAGTCAGTCGCATTCCACTGAGGAAAAAAAAGCGATTTCAGGTTACAAGAGCTACAATCGTGGAAAATAAAGTCCTTGGGACACTTACCTAATTTAATGAATTGTATGTGTTTTACGACTGAAATTTGAGCAAAGCGCTGCTTTCCTCTTATAAACGCGCTATTAGCCCCTCTCCCCACCAAATACCATGTTGAAAACCAGAAAAAAAAAGCAGGTAGTGCTTTTCAACATCGTAGTGGGGTGGGGGGAGGTTATAGCCAGGTGAAGTTGCATTCCCGTCTGGCGTAAAAAGCGCAAAAGCGCCAAAACTGCAAATTTGTCCCAAGACTTTTGTCCACATGATTGTAGTTAGAACAAGCGAACAGTACAATGGCGGGCTTACTCCTGGTCATCCCCTGGTTACTGAGTTCAACAGATATCAATCTGACCCGGGACCATGATCTGACGCAGGCCAGTAGCATGAACTACTTACTTCCACACTTGGCGCGTGACTTTGCACCCTTGCCAACAGTGAAAGTGCCGTCTGGACATGGGATACAGCTGGTCTTCATTGCTTGATCCTGGTAAGTATCAAATGGACAGTCCGGACAGTTCGGTCCCAGGCCGTCCGCCGAATACTTTCCTGGGGGACATGGAGCTAAAACAAAGTGACAAAATATTTGTGAAGTTTAATGTTTCTTATTTCTTTGTGCAGCTTAATTTGCGTCGCGTACTGGTTGATAAAGGGCACTTAATAATAAACATTTATTGGATGAGGTTTTTGTGATATCCAGAGTAATCAAAGCCGAGGAAGGGGTTCATAACCCTTACGACCCTTACCGAGACCTTGATTATATGAAAAACCAAATCTAATAATTGTTTTCTTATACATTGAAAGCAAAAACTTGCAAGTCATGTTTCTGCTACTTCACTGACGGCAAGCAGCACGAATCGCGCGAATTTGACATGACTTCCCTTCGAAATCGTGTTCTGCGGTCACACATGACATGATAACCTTGAGTGTCCTTGCACGATAATCGTATAATCTGTAGTGATGACGTCACGAGTGCTGATTTCGAAAAGCTGGCTCAACATTTCTATCTCTCTCAAGGGTCACGATTCTTGCCAATGACCAAAGGCAGTCGTTACCTCTAAGAACGACATTGCTCCTTCTATCACCATTGTAACTTACTTTTGCACTCCACGGCAGATTTTGCTCCTGGTAAAGACGAAGTACCTGCTGGACACTTTTGAGAACACTGTGTTTGTCCTTGTTGGTCGTTATAAGTTCCCACAGGACAAGGGCTGCAGTCTGTGGTGGAAGATTTGTACGTGCCCTTGGGACATTTAGCTGTGGAATTTTGAAAGAAAAAAGGCGTTACTCACTGGCTGTGCGAAGCACAGATAAACCAACTTAACAGACATGAACGTTTAAAACACTACGAAAGCAAGCAAGTAGCATGCGTGAAGGACAAAAATACTGATATTTCCCTGTATAAAGTCCCTTAGAGAACCTACTTGAAATGTTTTGAGTCTAAATATACCATATTTACTCCAAGGTAAAAAGCTGTAAGTCTGGAAGATTTTTCGGTTTAGTCTAATGCTTAACAGGTAAGTGATAAAAACTCCAAAGTTGATGGCTTTCATGGATCGATACTGGGCAAGCTACTCGAGCGCTACATTGACAAGCTTTTCTCTGAAGTCTTTTACTTTTATTCAGTCACATCCGACGATGTGAATAAAAGCGTTCAGGTAACTAATGATTTATTAGAGCAAAACCTGGCCCTTATTCTGATTGTCCTCAACTTACTGCACTGTAATGTTTTTCCAACACTTTCAACCATCTCAATTCGGCCTTCCTCACAAGGCATGCTTGGGTCTTTCTTCACGGACACTGGAAATAACATGAAAACATTATCTTTAAACCACCGTCAAATCCTTTTCATAACCTTGGATACATTCCATTCCCCTTTCAGATATATACCCCCGACTTTTTTCAGTGGTGAGCGCCGCGCATAAGTCACTTGATGGAAGACGTCGGGCTCGCGCTCGATGGGCTGTTTAACTGTTTTCCTTAGGGGGCTTGCATTTTGTCCAGGGGTTTGGGAGTGGGTGGGGTGGGGGGGTGGTAGCGATTCTGCTGCAAACATGGTGCATGCCACAGGTAGAGTTGAGTTCAGCCCTGAAAGTGATGAGGTCTATGGCGCTTTAAGTCTATAACTTATTAGTTCGGACTTAAGTGTTTATCAATCAGTTTTCTTGATCCTCTCCAAATATTTAAGGAATAAACGCTCAACTGGAGGGAATCTTCGTTAACCATTAGTGAATTTGAGACTGTGAAAAGTGAGCCGATCAAGTTGACACGCGCCTGGGACAAAGAAAAAAATCTGAATGCCACACAGGGAATCGAACCCGTGACCCCCTAACACCGAGCGGGCGCTCTATTACTATTAAAATGCATGCGTGGACTCGCGGTGTGCAGTGGCACTTTTCTTGAAGAGCGTTGTCCGGGTCCTCAATTTTTTCCGGAAAATACATAATTTTCTATCTTTAGTTCAAGTAATTAATTAACTGAGGGCCTACATAATAAAGAGCTAGTAAAGAAATTCAATCTATACAATGCTATTTATGAGATATTAAACTTGCGTTTCAGAAATTAAAGAATGTTGTTAAAATGCCTCGACGACACTCGAGCGATCGCGTAGCACTGCGAGACATTTTGGTACATTTTAGTGACTCTTGTCTGAGAACATATTTGCTGCGGAGCGAGCGCATGCAGCGAGCGAGCAGCAACAGAATCAGGATTTAAGAAGAATATATAGAAGGGAGTACGAATTCTAGAATTCATCACTTTTTACCAGAATGCATAGCAATTAACCAGAGTGCACTGCGCCACTTTTTACCGAAAGGCATTGCGCCACGAACAACACGAGGATGTCACACTATCTTTTCGCCTGGACTCCAGTGAGAAAGGGTTTTTTTTCAATAGATTTATTTCTTGCAAACACTGTACACAACAAATAGACTTGCACCAGATTACTTAATTACATCATCCAGTGAGAAAGGTTTAAAAGAGGTTAAGTTCTGCTCTGATTTACCCTTAAAACGACGTGAAGGAGATCGGGCTTGATTTTCACAACTCTTGCTTTTGTTCTTAAATCAATGCAGTATGTGAAAGTTTGGAAATTTGGACGATTAATTGTGACATCTTAATTTAAACTTGTCATTTCTTGGCAATCTTGCGTCCTCGGTCGAATCCTGAGAAATCGTCGTTACTAAGAGCTTGTAGAATAATTAAAACAAACGAGAACGGTGGAACACGCTAATTTCATATAAGCTGTGATTTATTCCTTTCATCCAAACATGAATTTAAGCTAAAGCCTTATTGATTTTTGCACATCGCGATTGGCGCGTCCTCGATGTAGTCTGTCAACATCCTAGCGACATCTAATGCGTACCAGTACAGAATTTGAACACGCAGCTTTATAAACAATTATTGGATGAGGGTTTTGTGATATCCAGAATAATCAAGGTCGAGGTAAGGGTTATCAGCCAAATCCGAAGGCTGAGACTGATAACCCTTACCGAGACCTTGAATATTCTGGGTATCCACAAAACCGAATCCGATAACTGTTTTATTATACACTGGAAGTTGTTGGGCTTCAAAACTAAAAACCATTTCAGCCCCTCATTAGTTTTTTTTCTAAACCGCATGGTTACGTTAACATCGAGAGGTGATTGGTATGTTAGACCGACGTCATATAACTTAATTGTGGGTAGATTCCAAAAATGACCCCGAGCAAACTATAATAGATTTCAAATAATTTTCACGGTTTACACGAGAAATTCTTCTCTTCCTTTTCTCCTGTTTTTAATAATCAAAATAATTCG
>JAHPZR010013374.1:0-19843 GCA_019787425.1 Platygyra sinensis
GGCTTGTACTCTGGTCCGTGTTTCCTGCATTTGTTAAAAAAAAAATATTTGAGTGGACAAGAAGTAGTCAAGCTTCTTCGCAGGTAGGGTTTTAACTCTCTCATTTGTCATACCGTTACCTTACAATTAGTGGAGAAGAGTTTTCAGATCAGTAGCCAACTGCTTATTTGTGTTTGCACATTTTTGCTTTTTTATAAAATCGTCAATGGCCTCCTGACTTTCCTCGATGCCTGATTCAGTTTCTACATTAGACGTTTCCAGATCTTCAGGATAATAAAATTCACTTCGTGAAAATTCGTCTTCCTCGTTGTTATCGTAAGCTCTGTAAAATATCAATCTTTTAGGTAGTTTCTCTGCGAAGAATGAGAGTATATACACGTTTTCAGGAGCCCATCACTCCTGACGTTTTCTTGCCGAAGTTTTCGCTGCAAATTTTGAATTTGCCGGCTTTCTAAAACAGAAAAAATACACAGCTTATGACCGTTTCCATGGCAAAATCCCGACCAAAAAAGAACCAATCACTGGTCGCTTACAGGAGGTTAAAAAACAAAAGAAAAATTCGAATTTTAAGCTGTAAAAGTGGTCGCGGCAGCTTACGAGAGGTGCTCGCTTACAGGAGGTTTCAAATATAGTGATTTGACTGAAAACTTTTGGTATTTTGGAAAACAGGTCGCTGAGGAGAGGTGGTCGCTTACGAGAGTTGGTCGCAACCGGAGGTTCGACTGTATCACATTTTCTCTTCCAAGCGGTCAACCCCATCAGCAAATTTCAGAAGGAGCCTCTTTCTCTCCATCCGGGTATCGAACGCAGCTCACTAATCTTTCATTACTGCTTGTAATAATAGTAATTCAAAATACTTCTGGCTCAAGACTGGGCGCGTGTTGTTGTCACAATATTTAGCTTAACTTGTCACGAGAATTGTTGCAAATTGGCTGTCCGCACATCAATGAAAACTCGCGGAATTTTTCGCGTTGATTTTTCTTAGAAATTAGCACCGACTAAATTAAGAAAATTATATTTAACAAGTGTTAGATTTACCGAAAGGGAATTAGATCTAAAGTATGAAGATATAAGACTACAAAACTTCTTGCCTCTTGTTCTACAAACATCGGCGCCCAACCTCAAACATGCTTTATGGAAAAATGGCACTTGATACAAACCAGCCGGTGTTCCTACGTCAAATGTTCAATGATGCGCTCGTCAGAAAGCCACTACCTACTGGTAGTTTGTACACTAGTAGTAATTTTTTGTCAACGGAACGATTTACTGGTATTTCTTCATGGTATTTAATTGGTATTAAGGTGGGCTATATTTCATCACGGGTGTAATTTGATATCAAGGTAGAAACTTTTTCAGTATGGTTTTAAACTGATATCGGGACCAGTTATTTTGTGAATTGTGGACTTTCGAGGTGCGAGTCAATTTTATACCCGAATGTAAGCTATTTAATTGTGACAGACGGGCAGGGACGAATCTAAGCATTTTATATTAAATAAATTTATACCTTTATCTATTGTACAGGCTATGAATGCAGCGATTATTTCATCATGGTACTAAGTCGGATATCAGGTTGTAAATTGATTGATATTAAGGTGGAATTTATTTCATCCGGAAGTAAACTGATATCAAGGTAGATTTAATTAACGTTTCTTTTATTGATATCAAGGAAGAAAACGTTAAATCACAGCAGCATTTCCTCGATGACGGCATTTTCATTGTAGGTCACTCAAACAAATAATTTTGGTTTTGAATGATTAGAATTTTGTCTTGATCTGCTGTTTGTGCAAATATGCTCTGTCTAGGTTTACTTTTGCTGTTGCAAACAAAGGTCCAATTGACGCAAATGTTAGCTTTATAAAAGGAAAACGAACATCGTTTTACCTCGCCTAATTCATTTTCTAGCTGTCCGCATGTCCCCGTACTCAAGACAAACAGTTCTGAGTTACGAGCAATTCACCACCTGAAAAAGGGAAGGGATAGACCTTTTGGAAGTCGTTACGGCATTATGCTGTATTTATTTATTCGCGTATGTTTAGCTATAAGGACACGTTCATATCTCGAGAACTGCGTGAAGTAATATTGTGACTGACGTGATGCTCCCTGTGTTTATTATTACTGTTACCAAGTGACCAAGGTCATTCCATTACTACGGCAGAAAACTCAAATTAACTCGACGTTCTTGAAATCAACCTGGTCGAAGTAAACAGTACCTCAAGCAAAAACTAGTAGGGCGCATCGTACACCACCGATTCCTTTGACAATTTAAATGATCGATCGGTTGATTATAGCCGAGAAATAAGCCATCCAATTAAATTAAGCGTGCTGTATTTGCAACAGATGATGAGCTCTTTATAAGGCGTACTTACTTTTCAAACCATGTTCTTGTAATGAAATATTTTGAAATAAGTAAGAACGTAGAGAGGTTGATTATACATCGTTCTACGCTTTAGAATTATCTTCCTTGATTTCGAAATAAAACGACAAGAATGTCATGTTACCTAAAGTGGCTACGAGTTCTTTTGTGTGGCCCTTCAGTCATTTACGAAACGTGTTATCCGTGGACCGGAACGGTTTCGTGTTTTATATTTGTGTACTCTTTTTGAACACGTACACCCCGGGGGGGGGGGGGGGGGTACTCCCTTATAAGGGGCTAATAGGGATGTGCCGCTGGATGGGGTCGCATTTTCACGACTGGATTGACTATAATGGGGTTACATTTTTAGTAGAGTTACTAGAATGGGGTCGCACATTTTCGAGATTTCTGGGATAAGAAAATTCTGGTAAGCAGGAATTTAAAAGTTGGAAGATTCTCGGTTAAAAAATGGTTCGTGCTGTTGTTTTTAATATATTTAACAGTCGGCTCGCATTGAATTCCGTTCATGACATCACAACTTAAACATTAACAACTTGCACAATAGTACAGAACCCCTGGGTCCAGAACAAAGTCCAACAAAACATCTGTGCTACGGCATTTATTTTCCGGCTATTCTGCGTTGTTATTGTCCATCGAAGTTAACACAACTTGGATCTTCTTTTGGATTAGCAAGCGTTTGATCTCTTTCTCTTGGGAATTGTTAGCTTTCAACGTGACATTTACACCGGTATAAAACGGTCTTGCCAATATCTTTATTAGGAGTTTGAATCTTCTGATCTATAAGTTATAAATCGTAATTTGTTTTTATTCATGTAAGAAACTATTATGACGTTCCCGTTAAAGAAGAATGTTTGCATTTCAACTAAAGATGGCGGTATGTTCGTAAATACTTACGGTTAACATTACCAGAATGTTTGTGTTGTAGGTGAAAAGTAAAGTGTTCCACATTCAGTTTAACAAACGTGTCAACTCGTTTTAGGGTGCCTTACTTAAAAGGCTTTATCAGAAAGTGACTAAGTTGGGATCGCGAAAATTACATTTGCCCAAAAGTGACTAAGATGGGGTCTGTAATTGGTCACAGAATAGACTATAATGGGGTAGGGGTTCTGAGAGGCCAGCGGCACATACCCAGCAAAAATTGACCCAAGTACACCCCCCGGGACGTACACATTCCCCAAGGAAAGTGAAAAGCCTGTCGAAGAGACTACTCTGCCCGAAAGAAAAGCAGTTTCTTTAATTTCTTGAAACAATACTTCTCGACCAAATATCTCACTACTATGGCGTTCAAGATGATCGTGGCCTTAAGTGGCATTCTGTTGGTAAGTGACCTCTACTACCACATCTTTCAGGAATTGCGGAAACAAAATAGCGCCTCTATTTTGATGTCGGTGCCTTGATGATTCTTCTCGCAATAAAGAGACTGAAAAGCTGCGAAGTTTAAAGGGTGAAATCGCTTAGCAGAAGCATTTTTGGCTGAGAAATAAAAAATTCACCGTTATAGGTTTTCTCGCTGCTCTACCGCTTCTTTGGATCCCGTACCCCTTCTTCGCAGTCTAATTTGCAAGACAATGAGAAGAAGAGAAAATCAATGCTGCCAGCTGGTTGATTATAACTCCGGTTTAATTTGTTGGTAGCCTTAATGCTAATGAAATGTTTCTCTAATTTCTAGGCGATTACCTCTGCTGACAATCAAAACTTACAAAAACGAGTTCTTACTGTGGGATGCAAGGTAAAATATATTTATTTATCTTTGATCATGAAGCTGTGTTTAAAAAACTGGTAGTTTCTTATAAGTTACATTCATCTTTACTCACAGAATTTTCATTACAATAGCTCTAAGTTAAATATCGAAGAATCAAGGGAATGGCACATTGCGTCCTACCACCTGCCTCGACTATCTATCGCGAGGGGCCTCCATATGTGGCATGTATAAACTCTTTGACAACGCTGGTAACAGTTACCCTGCATACTGTGATCTGAAGTCCGAGCCTGGTACAGCTGGACCCTGGTGATGTCTTGGGCTAACATAGATCGTGCGCTGCCATCTTTCCGCACCGTTCCCCTTAACGGCAACGCTCCAGTGAACGAGAACGCACAGAATTGGAATCTGTACCGCCTGAGCTTGGCACGGATGAGATCACTGCAAGCTCATTCCACTCACTGGCGGGCAACTTGCAGCTACCCAGCCTATGGTGTGGATTTCAGAGACTATGTCTATGGCAACTTCAAGGACTTCAACGTCGTTGATTATTCTGGGTCAGGACAGTGCAAGAAGGTTGAATACGTCAACATTCGCGGGCACATGCGCATGCATCTTACAGTACGTGTCTGGCAGACTACCTCTTACTTTTGGCACATTGACAGCAGTAGTTCCGGCTGCCAGTTTGACCCGAGGTCTGGCACAGTGTCAAGCGAAGACAACTTTGGCTATTACGGTACCATCAACCCAAAGTTTCGCTGCAACGAGGGGCCTGACTCGACCACTCAGTGGTGGTTCGGGGCTCATCTGTAAGCCCTTTGGGATCTAAAGAAGCAAAACAAACACGGTACTCAGCAGTGAAGCACTCACCCTGTAACTTTGATCTAGAAAATAGCTCAAACATAAAACCTTTCACGGATGATTAATAAAAATTTTAAAGCAATTTATGCTTAAACTTGTCTGGGTTGAAATTGGATATTGAGAAGGGGAAGTTGAAGTTAAATGCACTTACCAAGCAGATTTACTTTTTAAAGGCTGGCTAATCATACAAATGATGGGTTACGCGACCACGAAAGATACCCGTTTTGTCTAAATCAGCAAATGAAAGAACATATACATGACTTGAACGTACTTTTATTTTTTATCCTTAAAAGTATTGTCATTAATGTATTGTTTCTATTTCGTGAATACATTTTCACAAGGAAAGCTAAACATCCAACAATTTAAAATTTGTACATGTCCAAAGATCAAGGAATTTCAGTTCGGCTGCGTGGAGTTTCCTAAAACGGGCGGCTAAAAGTTTTGAAACTAAAAACTAATGAGCATGACAACTTCATTGAAAATTCGTCTGCTTATAGTTTGTCTTGAAGGGCAAAATTATCAACCGTTGCAAATAAAACGTGAAAGGCATTGGTGATGGTTTCCCTTGTCGCCCAATTTGAGTCTGAAATTACATAAAGTTATTTGTGACATGATCGAAATTATTTGTGACAGTTTAATCTAAAAGAAATCCTGTCCGTTTTGGACGTAAATGAGCATATCTGAAAGCTATTGAATACCAAATTCGGCAAGACGAAGGTAACTGATAAAGGGGGTAAGAGAGGGCGACGCTGGAAAATCTTAGTAAACACAGACACAAATTTGCAAAGCGGCCTACTAAGGGGGCGCTTTGGCTGTTTGGCGGGCTGACCTCCACCAGAAAGAAGGTTTGCGGCAACTTTCTGACACCTCTTTTTATGCTAAAGTCGATAAAGATCTCACCTCCACTAACCAACGAATTGTCAAAAGCACTATTAACGACCTTATAGTCAAACAGGAATTGCCGGCTACAGGTACTTATCTTATCATCATTACTCTACTAAGAACTTCGTGTATTTACTTTTTACTCAAAAGTCACAAACCTAACAACCCAGGCCAACCTATCGTCTCTAAGTTTAGTTGCCCTACCGAACTCATTTCCAGCTAATTAGACAAAATTATGGCACCTATCGTCAGATCTTTACCGTCATACTTTAAAGTCAGTGAACACGCACCTCAAATTTTTCGCGATTAGAATTTCCTGAGCGAAGACAAAACTTATTTTCACTATAGACATTACACCTGTTCACACTGTCATCCCTAAAGGCAGTGAACGCGCACTTCAATTTTTTTTGCGATTTCAATTTCCTGAGCGAAGAAAAACTTATTTTCACTATAGACATTACATCTGTTTACACCGTCATTCCTAATGGCGAAAGTCTTTAAGCCCTCAAACACTTTTTTGATTTACGCACTGTTAAGAACCAAGCTCGGAAACACTACTCCTTCTCGCTGAATTAGTGTTACCACTAAACTGTTTTTCATTCACTGATAGCTATTGTAAACAAGTCAATGGCGTGGCCATGGGCACCAAAATGGGACCCAGCTACGTCAATCTTTTCGTAGGCCACACTGAACACCAATTTTTCAGTCAATACAACGGCCCCAAACCTGAACTCTACCGTCGCTACATTGACGACTGTGTCGGGGCCACTTCTTCTACCAGAGAGGAACTCAATCAATTTATAATTGCTGTTAATTCGTTTCATCCGGCTCTTAAATATACCTGGGAAATTTCCGAAACTTCTTTAGCATTTCTAGATATTAAAGTTTCTGTCGAAGGTAACGGTTTACGCACCAGTGTGCACTACAAACCCACAGATTCTCATAGTTATTTGTTGTATTCATCTTCACATCCATCGCATGTCAAGAATTCCATTCCTTTTTCTCAGTTTCTTAGACTTCCTCGCTTTTGTCCTTAAAATCAGAAGAAACGTGCGGTTTTTTCGACAAAGGTGGCTATCCCGCCTCTGTTGTTCAAGCAGGCCATTATCGCGCCCATCAAATTGATCAGCATTCAGCACTGCAAACGTCTCAGAAGGAGAATAATAATTGAAGTTCAGCTGGAAACTGTTGATGGCAGAAGAGATGGACTGACATCATTCAGTGCTGCTGTTGGAGCTGCTGATAAAGCAAGTGATGGACTGACATCTTTGGGTGTCGCTGTGGGAGTGGCAGATGAAGCAAATGATGAAGTAGGGTATAGGGAGTGGGATCGCAGTTTGTCAGGAAGATTGGAGTTGGTGTTTGAATTGTCACAGGTAGTGGATAAAGATTGTTTAAGGGAGGTGCCAGTTACACCTGAACATGGTTTTGTCTAATATGTCCGGTGCTGGTTTTGATGAAGTAGGATCAAGGGCCAGGAGCGCCTACATGCATGATCTGTCCAGGGACCCAAGCGTTTGGCCATGAATTAGGGGGAGGCTTAGACATAGGGGGAGGCTTGGACATAGCTACCCAGTGGGTAGTATGGAAGAAGCTGTCTTGTGTGTTTATCATAATTTTGCTTTTTTTGTAGTTTACAGTGCAAGTGGTCAGATACCACTTTGTTACAAGGAGAATGGCGAGGCTCCAAAGTAGTTATTGGTTGAGGTAAGTTGCTGCGGAGGACACGGAGGAGAGAACGGACAGCAGGAGAGAACGTGTAGCCAGCAAGCTGGAGTGTTATGCACTGACAGGAGTGCCAGGTCCACATCATTAGCTGTACAAAGGATGTTGTTTGGCTGACTTTACAGCCACTTCAGCTCGTCCATATTTGGATTGTGACCAGTAAGGATGTGATGTGATTGAACTTGTATGTTTTGGAAAATTCCTTGAATAAATCAGAGGTGTATTGAGATCCATTATCCATAAATAAGGTGTGTGGAATTCCATGATGGCCAAAATGCTGCTTCGTGGCCTGTACTACAGCTGATGACTGAATGGATGGAAGCTGACTGATTTCGTAAAAGTCACTGAAGTGGTCAGCAGTGGCCAAATAAGCAACACCATTAAGCTAAAATAAGTCTTGCGATAAATTGCACCACTATGGGATTAGAGGTATTGTACATGAGTGGTTTACGTCGTACTTGGCTAATCGAACACAAACAACGCACATTGACAATGACCATATTTCATCGAAGAAGGGCTCGGTAACTGGAGTTCCACAAGGGTCTGTTCTAGGTCCTTTACTCTTCCTGATTTATATAAACGACATTTATCTGTGTAGCAATAAACTTGGCTTTTATCTATTTGCTGATGACACAAACCTGTTATATGCTGACAACGACTTGAAAACCCTGGAAACCGTTGTTAATAATGAGCTTAATAATGTCTGTAACTGGCTTAATGCTAATAAACTAACCATTAATGCGAAGAAATCAAACTTTGTCATCTTTAGGCCAGCACAAAAAAGAATAAACTATCAGCCGTGTATCAGAATTCCGGATATTATTAATAATGGATTCGCGCCTCTTGAATGCAAAGATTATGTGAAATTTTTAGGAGTACTGATTGACAAAAATTTAACCTGGAGGCCTCATATTGATCATATCGCTTCGAAGATCAGTAAAATAGTAGGCATAATTGCCAGGCTAAGGCGCCATGTACCTCTAAATACCCTTCTTCAAATCTACCGTTCGCTGATATTTCCCTACACGCTCTACGGTCTCCCTGTTTGGGGCCAAGCATCTCAGTGTGATTTAAAAAAGATTCTCACTCTGCAAAAGCGTGCACTCCGCCTAATTTTCTTTGCCAGCAAAAGATCTCATGCCATCCCTCTTTTTGTTGCTTCCAACATCTTACCTGTAAATATGCTCTACTTTGAAACGGTCTCAACCATAATGCATGATGTTTCTACTCATTCTACACCTAAAAATATTCGTGAACTCTTCATACATTCATCTGACATTCATGCTTACAACACGCGTTTCTCGTGTGCAGATAATCTTTTTGTACAGAAATCCAGATTACATATAAAACTTAAGTCTTTTCCTGCTTTCGGTACGAGACTATGGAATTGTCTACACCCCGATTGGCGTAAGCTCACGAAAAGAGCATTTAAAAGAAAAATTCATAAGCTGCTTCTAACTGTACTTGAAATTGAGGACTGTTATGTTGATGCCCATTCTCTAATACTGAATTTAAACACAAGTAATTATTATACACTATAGCTTTCAAACTTACATTTAGCCGTTTATCTACTTTACACCTCTTAATTTGCTTTATACCTTTTCACTTATGTGTTTGATTAACTATTAATGTGTGTATGTTTATTTATTTAGTAGCTGTTTTTAAATCACTTTTTGCTCAGTTAACATGACTATAATTAATACAACCCGCCTAGATTAGCTATGCTACAAGCGGGTTTGTAGATATTTAAATTTAATTCTGTAAATTATGGTTAAAAATAAAATAAAAAAAATAAATAAACCAGGTGCCACAGTAATTAAGGTAGGCACAGGATATGGTTGGAGGGGTTCACACAGGTGTTGTTGCCTGTATTGGGCACAGATAACACAGGTCTTATGCAAGTCTCTAACCTGGCTGTGGGATAGTGGGACGAGCCGAGGATGGAACAACGACACACCCTTGTTTAAACAGGAGCCCATCATGCAAAGTGAGTCCATTATGGGTGCGCTAGTTCAGGAACTGCTGCCTTGTCATTGGGCCAGCTGGCTTCAACAACAGATCGCAAAGTTCTCTGTTCAGGATAAGTGAGGGCAGCAACTCTTATCTCCTTTAGTGTTGCATCTTAAAAACCAGAGAGGTCAGGGTGTTCGGCTTCAAGTTCTATGTGATAAACCAGCTCATCCTGAACTTGTTTGTGTGAGGTGATGGGTAGAGGAACCCAAGAGAATGTCAGCAATGTGGAGTGTTCACCCCTCGCAGTATTCAACTGCGAATTTGTAGTGCTGAAGACTAAGCATCATGCTTTGGACCTCAACATCGTGGTGCGTCAGCAAGAGGATGTTTCAAAATTATCTCTTAAGGTTTGTGGTCACTGGGAACAACCACATCAGCCTTGCCAAAGATAAGTTGATCAAACTAGTGGAAGCATGAATGATAGCCAGAGTCTCTTTCAATTTGGGCATTTCTTCGTTCTGTTAGGCTGAGTGAGCTTGAGCTGTAGGCTAAAGGTTGCCACAAGATGTCATTAGAGTTGGTAGAGTGGTAGCTGGTTGTAGCAGTGTGGCATTGAGGCTGCATTCAGGCACATCAACATGTAATACCCCTGTGGCAGTGACATCAAAATAGGGAAGGCAAGGTGCTTGAGAGACTAGCGCCTTTGCTGGTCAGAAAGCTTCGGTTTGTTGGTGAGCCCACAGAAACTCCTGATTCAGATGGGTGAGGTCCCGAAAAGGACGAACTTAACCTCACTAAGGCGAGGACAAAACTTTGACAGATAGTTGATAGTGCCCTTGAAACCTCGTGTGGCTGCTTTGTCATGAGGTTGAGGCATGCTTAGAACTGCATTGGCAATCTCGGAGCTTGGTTTTAGGCCTTCAGGCGCAAGGGTGTGACCCATGAAGGGTGCGGTGCAGATTTTAATCTTAATTTTGTCTGGGTTAAGTCTAAGTCCATGCAGCAAGAGACGATCCATGAGCTTTATTACAGTGCGGTCATGATCATGTGTTGCCTCAGACAGAGTTTTACCCTAACCGACCACTATTCACTGAGCAAGAGTTTCTTGGGGAGCTGATGGTCTGGGATGCAAACTACATGGCCTGCCCAGCGTAGCTGGGTCTGCATCAAGATGGTGTGGATGCTGGAAAGGCTGGCTCGGGTGAGCACCTCTGTGTCTGGGATCTTGTCTTTATGCCAAGGAGTTTCCTCATACTTGTGGTATGGAAGTGGTTCAGCTTCCTGGCATGGCATTGATAAACTGTCCATGACTCACAGCCATACAGCAGTGTTGTGAGCACTACGGCTTTGTAGACCTTGATCTTTGTCTCTGTGGTGATGCCTCGTCTGCCCACACATTCTTGTGGAATCTGCCAAAGGCGCGGCATCAGCTTTGGCGAGTCTGGTGTTGACTTCATCCTCGATGACAACAGTGCAGGAGAATGTACTGCCAAGATATGTGAACTTTTCCACTACATTAAGTTTTTGTCCACTGACGGAGATGAAGGGTGCAGTGCAGATTTTAAACTTGATTTTGTCTGGGTCAAGTCTGAGTCCATGCACAATGAGACAATCCATGAGCTCTATTACAGTGCGGTCATGATCATGTGTTGCCTCAGACAGAGTTTTATCCCGACCGACCATTATGATGTCATCAGCAATGTTAACTACACATTCCAAACCACAGAGGACATCATGAATGCGATGTTGAAACTCCTCAGGGGCTGAGCTAGTACCAAAGGGAAGACGAGTCCAGCGGTAGTGCCCCCAGGGTGTATGCACAGTGGTCAGCAGGGAAGACTCCTCTGTTGGATTGTTTGTTTGAAAGGCATCTTTGATGTCAAAGGTTGAGAAGATCTTCACTTGATAAAAGCAATGAAGATTCTCTTCTAAAGTAGGGATGGGGTAGACTTGCCTGAGTATCGCTTTGTTGACAGTCTGGGAAGGATCTAAACAGATGCAAACTTTAGCAGGCTTTGTTGTTGTTGCTGGTTGTTCACATACTACATGTACCATGTTTGATATCCACTGTGAGTGAGAGGGTGGGTGCATTCACTCAGACCAGTTGGCCCATGTGGATGAGTTTGTCTAGGGCATCTTTGATAGTGGGTAGCTTTGGAGCTGCATAGCGGTGTGGAGCAGCTTGGATGGGCTTGATGGTGGGATCCAGAGTTAATGAGAGGGGATCCACAAGTTCACCCAGCCCCTCAAATAAATGAGAATAGTTACATTTAATTGATTCAAGTTTCAACTCACCGAGAGGTGGCAGAGAGTTGTGGAAAAAGCCTGAAGTTGATTGACAGTATCAAAGTCATAATTTAAGATGCCCATGCGAGTACTGTCAGCTAGGCCCAGGAGCGGTGCATAATAGTTCTCTGCAGTTAACACCACCACGTCATACGGCTTGCCGCTCGGTAATGGTTTTGGAGTAGTCAAGGAGGCAAACACTGGAAGGTGTGACTTTCACTGGAGCGATTTTCTTCAGATCAGTGACGTGTATGGTGTTGCAAGAACACCCAGAGTGCGCCTGGAAATGGACACAATGAGCTGATGCTGAAGAGAGAGGGGCTAAGATCTAGGT
Source organism: Platygyra sinensis (assembly GCA_019787425.1). Taxonomy (NCBI): domain Eukaryota; kingdom Metazoa; phylum Cnidaria; class Anthozoa; order Scleractinia; family Merulinidae; genus Platygyra; species Platygyra sinensis. The sequence continues at coordinate 12,115 of JAHPZR010013374.1, forward strand.
CTACAAGATGCCTCTGGATGCAGACTGAACTTTGGCTGCATCATGAGTTGTGACATGAGCAGTGCTGGCTTCAAAAACAGTGTTGGCGGCTTGAGTCACTGCATTGGCAGTGGATGCTCGGCAAACTTGTTGCCAGAGACCCCTTTTGCCACAACGGTGACAGGTGTCATTGCCTGCAGGACAATCACAACGAGCTGCATGTGGTGTGCAGCCACACCAGAAGCAGGCAAGGGCGCCTTGTGGTTTGGAGGATTGGTGAGGGGTTTTGAATTTGGCTGCGTAGGGTGTCGCTTTGTATGCTGTATCCTCACCAGGTGTGATCTGGCGCAGTGTGATTCTTCAAGTTGTTGTCTGGTAATAGCAGATTCAGTTTTGAGGCTAGCCTCAAAGTCACGAGCCTTACTGATAACTTGCGCAAAGGTTAGAGCGGTCAGATTCTCCCGAGAAATGAGGTCGCTTCTGAAGTGATTGAAGGTGTCATTGAGGCCAATTACAAAAAATGTCTCTCTGTAGCCTGTCATCCGCTGCAGATGGGAAATTGCATTTCTGGTACTCTAGTCTCACTACAGTGTGCAACTGTTAAAGGCTCACCCCTGGGTCTTGTTTTACGAGGCAAGGAAATTATGAGTGGACTGTATGACAGGTTCCTCTCCAAGATAGTGGCTAGAAAGTTTAGCTAACCATTAGGCAGAATGTTGTTTGTCCTCATCATCAATTTGTGAGTCGATAGTTCTGGTTAGGACACCCCATTCTGCTTGAGGGAATTAAGCTCTTTGAAGAGCTGCCATGGCCTTAGGGCATTTCACAGATATCCAATAATCGTCGCTGTCAATATCCTAAGCGGGATTCACATAGTCCTCCATGATGCAGAAGTCTCTAAAATTAGCGAGGAAAAACTTGAACGCTTTACGGTGGTCTTCTGAGTCGGCATCGAAGACGGGTCGATTTTTACCCATGATGTCTGAGAGAGAGTCGATTAGTGAGCCGAACTTTGTCACATGCAAAGTTGAATTGACTAGTTGATTGATGAGAGGTGACAAGAGTTGATCGCTGAGTTTGTGGCATTGAAAATAAAGAGTTCTGGCAAAGTCACTGAAGAACAGGCAGGTTCAATAGATGAAGACTCAGTTCTGACACCATGCAATAAGCTAATCAGCTTATTATAGGACATGGGACACACACAACAGACATAGGAAAGTAACATTTAAGACGGAATCCGCCAGACGTTGGAGTAACAAGTGGACAAAAATCTTGTACCAAGATTATTTACATTGTATTGCAAACTTCTATAGGGCTCTTTTAAATATCTTCTCTAAACAATTCATTTCTAGCAACACCAAACGTCGAAAACGAATGTTGAACTTCGTATGAAACGCTTAAAAGTTTTGGTGAAATGAAACTGATGATGGAATTTTGCCTGTGTTTCCACAAAATTACTGAACTTTGAAATTTATTTTCTCTCGTTCCCGTGGGAAATTATTTTTCGGAGTTATTTCAGGCAATTATTTATGCATTTAGCTTTAAAAAATGTAAAAATGACTGTAAAATATTTAAAATTACTCTGGTACAGATTTTTGTCCACTAAAACCTGAAATTGCTCCATCTTCTATCCGATTTTGTCTTAATTACTATCAAGATGGTGTCTTGGCCATGCACGAGATACAAATGACCGTTTTTATGCTAGAGACGTTAAAGTTGTCTAGACAACATTAACGTCTAAGACGTTAAAGGCGTCTGGTATCAAAACGAGACGCATTTAAGTACACGGCCAAACAAAGAAAAATCCTTTTTTATAAAGAAGGACTGGGTTCTACACTCGGACGCATTAGAAACAAGCAATTTTTAGCGCGTCAACATACGAACAAATCTACTAGATGGTAACATGGCAGGCAGTTAAGGGCGTCACGTTTTTATACTAGACAGGTTTAACGTCTCAAACGTTAAAGGCGACTGATAAGAGCGTCGTTTAGACGCTCTTAAAAGAAGACGTTAAAGTAGACAGATGTTAAAGGTGTCTTCCTTATTTTTCTTTTTTATACTAGACGTTAAAGCCGTATCCAGACAGCTTTAACGTCCGAGACAACATTAACGTCCCTAGCATAAAAACGGCCAAGGAAAAGCACTTTGGGTAACCTAGGCCGTGACATGTGACTTGTAACACACATATGTAGAGTGTAACATGATTTTATTTTTTAATTCATATCTTTTCTCATTGACAAGTTCAGCAATTGAAAAATTTAGCGAAAGAGATTTCTGATGAAATTTCACCACTGAGATCATTGCATTTGCCACCAATAAAACGAGGAGCAGATGTCAACACATATTATCCTACAGAAGATGGTCTTCTGATTCAGTATGACTTTGACAGGTATTTAAGAAGTTATATGAAAGCAAAGAGCAAAGTGTTGGTGTATAATTGGTATACCGTTAATCTTAGTTTATAATATTTCATAAATAAATTTAACAATTAGACTACTGTAGCCCTTTCAGGCTACGGGTCAATAGCCCATGAGGCGAAGACAAATGGGCTATTGACCCGTGGCCCTTGAGGGCGAGGGTCTAATTGTTTTAGTATCACCCAACTAGTCGGACAGAAAAGGCAATAATAAAGTTAGCAAATGCAAGTTGAAGAAATATTTATTTGGGGAAAAAATGAAAGAAAAGCCGGCGAATTTCGCTACTTGATGACTATTACTATTAGACCCCTAGTAGCGTAGCCAATCAAAATGCAGGATTTGCATTAGAACACTAGTTGGGTGATACTAAATAATATACCACATGGATTTACTGGTGTGTTCCAAGCCTAATTACTGATAGAGACCAATTTATATTTTGTAGTCTGAACTCTTTAATTTACTATTAATTCTTTAATTTACTTATAATGCTTGGCTTGATTAGGAACAGACATTACTGTTACTAGAAGACTAATGTGATATTTTAACTTAGGTCTTCAGCTCAAAATTTACTTCAATATCTTTAACAATTGAATGGCTTGCCGCTGATCCTCTTATCACTGGCATCTGTTGCAGTACATGACTCACTTTTGTGCCCATTCACAGTTTCTGATGTAATAAGATTTGGTACAGTGTAGATCCAGTATGCAAGGTCTCAAAACAACTATTTTTTGTTATACATAAAGTTGGAGTTTCATTAGACATGTAGGTAACGTTTTTCTCGTCTTGCCATTTGATTGTATTGGTACATACTAATTTATACACTCACACATTTGGCACTGCACAGTTTTTTCGGGCAAGACAGCCACAATCTCTCCTCCCCCTGCATGTGCAAACTTAAGGCACCTTTTATCCTATGGGTGCAAAGAGTAATGAAGCCATACCTTTCACAGTTTATACCGTGTGTCAATACAGTTGCATATTACTGTTTGCATCTAGTTGAAATAAGTGTACTTGTAAGTAGATTTTAGTGTTTGGGCTTCGAACAATATATCACTGTCTTATTCTCGGTTTTCATGTGACGTAATCATTTTCCAAAATTAAAAATTACCTTTCCTTCTGAGGTTTTAGTTTCATCAGGTAAAAGACCCTATAGGAACTTGATGTTTCACTACGTTTTAGCTCCACAGGGTTCTTCCTTTTGCAAATAGAGCACGTTTTGAATTTCTAAGCTTTGCGTTGCGTGACATGAAAATGGCGCCCAAAGAAGGCTGTCACGTAGGTAAAAAGAAGAGTTATCGCTTTAGTTTTTGCTAACTAACGAGTGCTTGCACTAAGAAGCATTTATTTCAATGCGTCGGATGTCTAGAGCAATAATGTTTCGTTTCAATAGCAAAACTCAGTGACAGATGTTTCTGTTACGTTACGGCCGCCATATTTGTGCCCCTCAGAAGGGCACAAACATGGCGTCTCCATACAAAGTTTTGTAAATTTGGGTGACACACTTCAGCAAATAACGCGCGAAGGAAACACAGCAGAGACCTAATTCTTGGCGAGGTTGTTGCGTTCTCGAGGAACGAGAGAGCGCATCCTAATTTGGTTTGCAGGCGTGAGAAATCGAGATTTTTTTCTGCAATTTGGCCGCCCCTCTAAGTTTTTTCAGGGGCTTTGGGCCTCATATACGCGTGCAAGTGAAAATAACACGTGCAAGAGAAAATAACACGTGCAGCGTTTGGCCTCGTTGTCCTGTACATCGATTACGTCATGCCTGTACATTGGCTCTTTTCTGTATTCCTCGAAGTGTGAGGGAACTGTGTACAACTCCCGATAAAAGAATAATGCCGCAGTCAACCATAAGTTTCCATTTCCTTTTCTTCAAAATACCCACTTTCTATCATCACACTACATATCCTACAGAACGCACTTCCTAATCTTTGATTACTGCTAGTTTATATATCAATCTATCGTATCCCAGATTCTTGACTTTATTCATTGAATGCTTACGATTTTTAATTTTGATCACATGGCTGGTGAAACCTGAGAATAGTTTGTGTGATAAAGCCAAACCTCCTCACATGAGCTGTTCAAATCTGTTACGTACTTTAATGAAGGGTAGTCTTTGGAGTAAAGATAACTTGAAGGCACCCTCTCATACAATACAGTTTACCAACCATACAAACTAAGTACATGTTGTCCTCACAGGAAAACCAAATGAATACCTTTTTTGCTTGTGGTGTAATTTAAGGCCATTCAGTTAGAATCATGTAATAATTAACAGTTATTCACCGAAATGGAGGCAAATATCTACCACTATTCACGGCCACTAAGGTGAATAATTGTTTTAGTATATAGTAATACCACACAAGCTGAACAACTAGCGGCCAAAAGAGTAACTTTACTTGTGACAATGTAGTGACAAAAGCCATTTTGTTTTTCTTCGGCTGCTCGGAGGTGAATAGTACTTGGCTAATCACCTCCGAGCCAGCCAATCAGCACGCGCGAAAAGTACTATTCACTTGTGTGGTATATACAAATTACCATAATTTAACATAATAGTCCAAGTTAACATCTCTGAGAAGTTTTGATTTTGGATCAAATTTATTTTCTTATGTTGGTATAGACTGATATATGATGCCAATTCACCTCACCAAAACATCAAAGTTCTTCACTCACCACAGTTTGGAAATGTGCTTATCCTTGACGGCGACGTTAGTAAGTAATATATTTCAAGCTGGATCATACAGTGCATACCGCTGTATGGAAACACAAGGATCGTGTAAGCACTTTCCATTTTAACCCAGTCAGTGCAAGTCTTGATCCTTTTGGACTAAGAGAAATTGTGTGGTCAAGAATAATTTTGTTTTAGCATAGTTAATAGAGGGGACTGGTTAGGAAGCCCGGCAAACATCAAAGGAACAAACAAAGATGCCAAGATTTATGTTGGAAGGTCCACAACCCTGCACAATCTTTTGTTTTGCGCTCATACACTATGCATGAATTACGTAACCAACACATTTCTATTGGTTAGTTAATTCCTCAGTTCGGAGTAAACAACTATTGTGTTTTGTGCAGGGTCAAGGGCAAAAAAGAGGACAAAAACATCCAACAAAGAACTTTGTCGAGTTTCATAACCATTCCCCTCTATTAACTATGGTTTTAGTGACAGTAGCTCTGGATATTCCAATGTCTTTTTATGTAGTTCTAAGCATTCATTTGTATTCTTTAACAATTAAATTTAGGCTTTTCAAAGAAAGAAGGAGAAAAATGAATTGTAAATATTAATTCTGCTGTATGTACAGGTGCCATTCAGTCATGAAACATTTTGTCACATATGTTTTTTTATGTACATGTGTATAACAAGGAACATCTTACAGAACATTATTTTGTCCAGACCTTACAGTAGACTGCTATCATTTTGTGGGATTGCGTGAATATAGGAAAAAAAATTGGTTGCCAATATTGCAATGAGTATTAAACTGTTCTTTATGTATTTAGGTCTGACAAAAAGTAACAAGTACTTTCAATTATTTTTTAGACCTTGCTGAAAGCGATATCGCGTATACTAAGACAATTACAGGAAGTGGGAGAGAGATCTTCAAGGACAAAACAATTCTCATTCTTGGGGGAGGAGATGGTGGTATTCTAAATGAACTCTTACAGTACTCCCCTAAGTTTGTTACAATGGTAGATGTATCCTTTCAATCATTCAGGATTGTTGCGTGTCGATTTAATTTCGCTATGATCATAACTGTATAAAATTATCAGAATATCCTGTTTAAATATACAGTAGTTTAGTTAATAACAGCTCATTCAGGTTTTTCATTTGCCCTGTATTTTACGTTTGGTCCTTAATTATCATCTAACGATAAATACAAGATTGATGAAGAGGTCATTAACTGTGCCATAAAATATCTACGTGGGATATGTGGGAACTCTTTAGATAACCTTTCTGGTGAACATCACAAGGTGAATAACGACATCAGAATGCATATACAGAGTATTGAAAACCTAATGAAATACAAACAAGCTTATTAACTTATAGATTAAGTTACCGAATTATGTTGTTGTTGTTGTTGTTGCTGACTAGTTTTCTTCACAAAGGTTTTAGATGTGCGACTGAGTTTTGAAAACTAAATAGCGTGTTTAGGTGTAAAAAACAATATAGTTAATATTTAGAAAGAAAACTTTTTTAAGAGGTCAATAATCTCTAGGGTGAAGAGAGAGACACATTATGTTACGCTTTCGTTGTGTGAGTGGCAGGTAGTTTGCAGTCTAAACAGAACGCAGGGTTGTCGGAACAGCAACAAGGTTATTTGTTCCAAACAAAAGTAGGTAAACTCCGCACAAGAATTCACAAACAAGCACGCGCTATTCTTGAAAATTATACTTCGACCTCCATCACAAAATTAGCATACACACGATCCCTCCAAGTCACGCAACAATTTTTGGTAACAAATACTAGTAAAAAACATTTTGACTATTTTGAGTATTTCATTACTAATAATTACAATTTTTTTTTTTTTTTGGTCCTTGATAGTTTTGTTTTAATGTTGAAAATCATCTTGGTGCATCTCTTGTTTACGCGTAACATTATTTTAATATCAACCATGTCAGGTTATTACGCAGCTTGTTGCCTCAGGTTATGGCTCTATTCTCCCAAAGGAGAGCTAGGACTCTGATGATGATGATGATGGGCTTTTTCCATTGACAAAACATTTCGGAAAATTTCTGTTGGGACTTTCCGTTTGGGAAGAGCGCGTTCCATTTCTCACAAGTCCCATTCGTTCACAGGCCCCTCTCTGTCGTTTTACCAAACGACCAGATGCCTTAGTAAACTGTTCTGCTATTTTCTCACTGAACACGTCTTTCTTCGTCGCTTTCTCACCCTGATCAGCCGAGATCATCCGCCATTTTTGTTGAAAAACGAGGGAGCCATGAGAGGCCTGGCCGCTTAAAAGACTGCGAAAGGCATGGAACTGGTGACAAAGACGAGAAGTCTGTAATTTACGATAACTGCAGAAATTCACGCCGCGCTCATTGGCTAATTTTATTGTCCATATGCGGACAGACACAAATTTAAAATTCATGCGACCGCGTCAGCGAGAGAGAGCGGCAATTCGACAATTGTTATCGTAAAAAACAAATTGATGTCAGTTTTTAATGCGTCTGTCCTGTGATTGACAATGAATTCGTCATAACATTGTCAAAGTAGATCTGCGGATTAGCCTGCGAAACAGGCTCCCAGCGAGTTCGGAAAAAAAAATTCGTTGAGCGAGTGGGAGTCGGAGCGTCCGTGACTCCGCGAGCGAAGCGAGTGGGATGCGGGGGAGCCTGTA
>JAHPZR010013375.1:0-5000 GCA_019787425.1 Platygyra sinensis
TCAAATAAGTCTTGTGATACCAGGTGCCACAGTAATTAAGGTAGGCACAGGGTATGGTTGGAGGGGTTCACACAGGTGTTGTTGCCTGTATTGGGCACAGATAACACAGGTCTTTTGCAAGTCTGTAACCTGGCTGTGGGATAGTGGGACGAGCCGAGGAGGGAACAATGACACACCCTCGTTTAAACAGAAGCCCATCATGCAAAGTGAGTTCGTGACGAAAAGCCCTGTATGGGTGCGCTAGTTCGGGAACTGCTGCCTTGTCATTGGGCCAGCTGGCTTCAACAACAGATCATAAAGTTCTCTGTTCAGGGTCAGTGAGGGCAGCAACTCTTATCTCTTTTAGTGTTGCATCTTGAAAACCAGAGAGATCAGGGTGTTTGGCTTCAAGTTCTATGTGATAAACCAGCTCATCCTGAACTTGTTTGTGTGAGGTGATGGGTAGAAGAACCCAAGGGAGTGTTAGCAATGTGGAGTGTTCACCCTTCGCGGTATTCAACTGTGAATGTGTAGTGCTGGAGACTAAGCATCATGCTTTGGACCTCAAGGTCGTGGTGCGTCAGCAAGAGGATGTTTGAAAATTATCTCTTAAGGTTTGTGGTCACTGTGAACAACCACATCAGCCTTGCCGAAGATAAGTTGATCAAACTAGTGGAAGCATGAATGATAGCCAGGGTCTCTTTCAATTTGGGCATTTCTTTGTTCTGTTGGGCTGAGTGAGCTTGAGCAGTAGGCTAAAGGTTGCCACAAGTTGGTAGAATGGGTAGCTGGTTGTAGCAGTGTGGCACTGAGGCCGCATTCAGACGCATCAACACGTAATACCACTGGGGCGGTGACAGCAAAATAGGGAAGGCAAGGTGCTTGAGAGACTAGTGCCTTTGCTGGTCAGAAAGCTTCGGTTTGTTGGTGAGCCCACAGAAACTCTTGATTCAGATGGGTGAGGTCCAGAAGAGGACGAACTACCTCACTAAGGCGAGGACAGAACTTTGACAGATAGTTCATAGTGCCCTTGAAACTCCATGTGGCTGCTTTGTCATGAGGTTGAGGCATGCTTAGAGCTGCATTGGCAATCTCGGAGCTTGGTTTTAGGCCTTCAGGCACAAAGGTGTGACCCATGAAGTTTGCAGTGCAGATTTTAATCTTGATTTTGTCTGGGTTAAGTCTGAGTCCATGCAGCAAGAGACGATCGGTGAGCTCTATTACAGTGCGGTCATGATCATGTGTTGCCTCAGACAGAGTTTTACCCTAACCTACCACTATGATGTTATCAGCTATGTTAACTACACCTTCCAAACCACAGAGGACATCATGAATGTGACATTGAAACTCCTCAGAGGCTGAGCTAATACCGAAGGGAAGATGAGTCTAGTGGTAGTGCCCCCAGGGTGTATGCATAGTGGTCAAGAGGGAAGGCTCTTCTGTTAGCTTGATTGTTTGAAAGGCATCTTTGATGTCAAAGGTTGGGAAGATCTTCGCTTGATGAAAGCCATGGAGATTCTCTTCCAAAGTAGGGATGGGGTAGACTGGCCCACGCCAATGTGGAGTGTTGACCCCTAGCAGTATTCAGCTGTGAATGTGTAGTGCTGAAGACTAAGCATCATGCTTTGGACCTCGGTGTTGTGGTGCGTCAGCAAGAGGACGTTTGAAAATTATCTCTAAAGGTCTGTGGTCACTGTGAACAACCACATCAGCCTTGCCAAAGAGAAGTTGATCAAACTAGTGGAATGCATGAATGATAGCCAGAGCCTCTTTCAATTTGGGCATTTCTTCGTTCTGTTGGGCTGAATGAGCTTGAGCTGTACAGATGCCCAACAAAGTTTATTGCCATCATACGTCAGTTCCATGATGGCATGCTGGTTAGAGTGCAAGACAACAGAGAGACCTCTTCACCATTCTCAGTCTCCAACGGAGTGAAACAGGGCTGTGTGCTTGCCCCCACCCTGTTCAGCCTCATGTTTTTGACAATGCTGTCAGATGCCATCAGGGACTCAGATGCAGGCATTGGCATCAGGTGCATGTATGATGGGTCACTCTTCAACTTCAGGAGGCTCCTAGCAAAAAACCAAAGTTTCAAAAGATACCATCAACGACCTCCTGTTTGCTGATAACTGCGCCCTCAAGGCTGCCTCTGAAGCAGATATGCAACACAGCGTCAATAAGTTCTCTGATGCCTGCAACAACTTTGGGCTCACAATCAGCACCAAGAAGACTGAGGTGATGTTCCAACCCTCTCCAGGGAAGCCCTACGTTGAAGCCAACATCTCCGTCAACGGACAAAGACTTAATGTAGTGGAAAAGTTCACATATCTTAGCAGTACATTCTCCTGCACTGTTGTCATCGAGGATGAAGTCAACACCAGACTCGCCAAAGCTGATGCCGCCTTTGACAGATTCCACAAGAATGTGTGGGCAGACACGGCATCGCTACAGAGACAAAGATCAAGGTCTACAAAGCCATAGTGCTCACAACACTGCTGTATGGCTGTTAGTCATGGACAGTTTATCAATGTCATGCCAGGAAGCTGAACCACTTCCATACCACAAGTATGAGGAAACTCCTTGGCATAAAGACAAGATCCCAGACACAGAGGTGCTCACCCAAGCCAACCTCTCCAGCATCCACACCATCTTGATGCAGACGCAGCTATGCTGGGCAGGCCATGTAGTTCGCATGCCGGACCATCGGCTTCCCTAGAAACTCTTGTTCAGTGAACTCCAACATGGCAAATGCACCCTTGAAGGCCAGAAGAAACACTTCAAAGACACTCTCAAAGTGTCACTGAAAACCTTCGGCATCAGCCACAACTTGTGGGAGCGCAGCAGCTATGGACAGACCATAGTGGCGGGCATCTGTTCACAGTGGCGCAAAGTCCCATGAAGCCAACAGGATTGCTGCAGCTGAGCAATGCGGGCAAGACAGGAAAAGCATAGCCTCCAAGTCTCGGACATCAGCCACCATCCCCTGTCCACACTGCACCAGAACCTCCTGAGCGTGAATTGGCCTCACAAGCCATCTGCGCACCTACAGGGACAGACTTTCCCAGCCCCAGGATGATTAGATAGTCCTCGTCAAATTGACGGATAAACACACAGGCTTAAGGTTGCCACAAGATGTCAGTAGAGTTGGTAGAATGGGTAGCTGGTAGTAGCAGTGCGGCATCAAACTGTATTCAGATGCATCAACCTGTAATACCACTGGGGAAGTGACATCAAAATAGGGAAGGCAAGGTGCTTGAGAGACTAGTTCCTTGCTTGTCAGAAAGCTTCGGTGTGTTGGTGAGCCCACAGAAACTCCTGATTCAGATGGGTGAGGTCCCGAACAGGCCGAACTACCTCACTGAGGCAAGGAAAGAACTTTGACAGATAGGTGATATAGTGCCCAGGAAAAGCCATATGGCTGCTTTGTCATGAGGTTGAGGCATGCTTAGAACTGCATTGGCAATCTTGGAGCTTGGTTTTAGGCCTTCAGGTGCAAGGGTGTGACCCATGAAGGGTGCTGTGCAGATTTTAAACTTGATTTTGTCTGGGTTAAGTCTGAGTCCATGCACTATGAGACAATCCATGAGCTCTATTACAGTGCGGTCATGATCATGTGTTGCCTCAGATAGAGTTTTATCCCGACCCGACCATTATGATGTCATCAGAAATGTTAGCTATACATTCCAAACCACAGAGGACATCATAAATGCAACACTGAAACTCCTCAGGGGCTGAGCTAGAACCAAAGGGAAGACGAGTCCAGCAGTAGTGCCCCCAGGGTGTATGCATAGTGGTCAACAGAGAAGACCCTTCTGTTAGCTTGTTTGTTTGAAAGGCATCTTTGATGTCAAAGGTTGAGAAGATCTTCGCTTGATAAAAGCAATGAAGATTCTCTTCTAAAGTAGGGATGGGGTAGACTTGCCTGAGAATCGCTTTGTTGACAGTCTGGGAAGGATCTAAACAGATGCAGGCTTTAGCAGGCTTTGTTGTTGTTGCTGGTTGTTCGCATACTACGTGCACCATGTTTGATATCCACAGGGTGGGTGCATTCACTTGGACCAGTTGGCCCATGTGGATGAGTTTGTTTAGGGCATCTTTGATAGTGGGTAGCTTTGGAGCAGCATAGTGGTGTGGAGCAGCTTGGATGGGCTTGATGGTGGATCCAGAGTTAGCGAGAGGGGATTCCCAAGCTCGCACAACTCCTCAAATAAATGAGACTAGTTACGTTTCATTGATCCAAGTTTCAACTCACCGAGGGGTGGCAGAGAGTTGTGGAAAAACCCTGAAGTTGATTGACAGTATCAAAGTCATAATTTAAGATACCCATGCGAGTATTGTCAGCTAGGCCCAGGAGCGGTGCATAATAGTTCTCTGCAGTTAAGACCACCACATCATAGGGCTTGCTGCTTGGTAATGGTTTTGGAGTCGTCACTGAGGCAAACACTGGAAGGTGTGACTTTCACCGGAGCCATTTTCTTCAGATCAGTGACGCGTATGGTGTTGCAAGAACAGAGTGCACCTGCAAGCGGACACAATGAGCTGGTGCTGAAGAGAGAGGGGCTAAGATCTAGGTCTACAAAGATGCGTCTGGATGCAGACTGAACTTCGGCTGCATCATGAGTTGTGACATGAGCAGTGCTGGCTTCAAAAACAGTGTTGGCAGCTTGAGTCACTGTATTGGCAGTGGATGCTCGGCAAACTTGTTGCCAGAGACCCCTTTTGCCGCAGCGGTGACAGGTGTCATTGCAGGCAGGACAATCACAATGAGCTGCATGTGGTGTGCAGCCACAACAGAAACAGGTAAGGGTACCTTGTGGTTTGGAGGAATGGTGAGGGGTTTTGGATTTCACTGCACTGGGTGTCGCTTTGTATGCTGTATCCTCACCAGGTGTGATCTGGTGCAGTCTGATTCTTCAAGTTGTTGTCTAGTAATAGCAGATTCAGTTTTGAGGCTAACCTCAAAGTCACGAGCCTTACTGATAACTTGCGCAAAGGTTAGAGTGGTCAGATTCTCCTGAGAA
>JAHPZR010013375.1:10000-17500 GCA_019787425.1 Platygyra sinensis
ATTTGGCACCCGGCTGGAATCAAACTCAGGCCACATTGTGGAAGGGTAGGGCTGTCAGCACTGGGCCATCTCTGCTTCTCAAAATGTCTTTGACTTTGCAGAACCATTCAAGAGTGCCAATGAACTTAGCCTTTGTCTAGTCATGACAATTTTTTATGGGAAATGGCCATTCCCTCCATAGCAAAACAACCAAGTAACCAACTCACCTACCCACCCACCCGCTGAAGTGACGAGAAACAGATGTCATGGGATCATACCTGAGTAAAGTACTTTCCACTGGGTGAGAGAACCTTCATAGACAGATCAAGAATTAATCTTATAAAATCCCACAAGGAACCTACAAGAAAATGCGACGACATCATCGTTGGAAATTCAAAAGCAAGCAAAGACTTGGGGTCAAGCTTTGAAAAATGGACATCCAGAATGTGCTATAGGGCCTGCTCAAATGAACAATTTCTAAGCCAATATATGGAACAAATGGTGGTCCACAGCATGCCTAAGATGCACATCTGGCTAAAAGTCTGATTGGGGTAGGTTTTTAGTTTTAACGTCAGAAAAGGTTTTTTCAGCATGCTCGTTATTAACAAGCCAGCTTTAGTATCCACACTACGCCAAAGAAATTTCAAAAGAAAATGCAGCAGATGTTTTCTGTCCACAATAAGCCTGAGAAACTTGAAAATGCAACTATCACCTCTTGTTTTGGATTTGTGCTTGAGGAAAACACGGGCAGGGAGATCACAGGATTATTCTGATGCCATCGTTTTCTAAAAGCTCTGCTGTTAAAACATTTCCTGTCCAATATAAAACGCAAAGCCAGTGTTTCCAAATTCCTCTGATTTGGAGAGCGTTTGCAAAAAGCTCCGTTTTCGTGAGGGATTAGTGTGGACGGCAGGCCTAACCGTAGAAATAAAGCTGCTTTTTCAAATATCTCAGGCATCGTGGAGACAGGGTCTAATTTTTTCCTTAGCTAAAAATCCCTGTACATTGGTATCCATTGAAACATGTACCTCTGGGTTCTTTGGTTACAGGAATGGCTGTTAAATCATTGATGACATAGTCAAATCTCCTGCCTTCCTTTATGTATTGTTCTAGCTGTTTCACGCAGTCATCTATGTGTACCTGTGGTAATGACGAGTTTCAATGCCAGTTCTACTTTGTTAATGTCAAACTAAACATTGCAGCAACTACTAATAAAAAGCTGGTTTAAAAATTTATGGCTTTTAATCTGGACAAAATACCATGCCAGCCGGTCAAGTAATCTTATAGCCCATTGCAGAAACGTGAGAGCACTGGAGCGAGTTTCTTATATTGATTAGATTGAAAATCTAAACATTTCAACTGAAATGTTAATGAAAGAAAGCTACCCAACCAAGTTCACGAGTTTTCAGCGGAAAATTGTTCAAATGGGAACCTCGCAAAAGTTGCACAATTCCATACAAACCCTTATAATTTTGTGGTCTGTCTACCCAACCGTAATAAAAAAGAAAAACTCTGTATTTTGGGAAATTCTTGTTGGGATGTAAATGGAACATGACTTTTTGGTTCGTTCCACTGGAAAATTTCCGGAATAAACGGAATTCCTGAAAAAGTAGTCCCGTTTTCCCGGTGGAAACTTCCCAATGGAAAATGTGTGTTCCATTTAACAAATTGACGTCAGTTTTTTATGCGTCTGTCCTGTTATTGATCATGAATTTCGTCATAACATTGTCAAAGTAGCTGTGGATCCACGAGGCGATAGCCGAGTGGATCCGCAGATAGCTTGCGAACAGGCTCCCGGTTCGGTTGGGTTTAGGGCGAGATAGCCGAGTGTAGTCTAGGGCGAGCGGGACGAGCCGAGAGCGGTCTGGTGAGGAGGGAGTCCGCAGGGGAGCCTGTAGACATTCCATTGCCGGATTTCATACGTCGGGGGCCTGGGTACAATTGGTGTATTATGGGATTAACAACACAAGACCCATATATTCAGAAAGAGCACATCGAGCTTTACAAAATCCTTAAGTTTCGTGTAAATTGCGCCAATATTGAACAAGATACAGCCATTCAAAAACGTAAAAATTTAGTAACAAATGTATGGATTGCCGGGCACTTGTCCGGAAAATGTATGGATTTCCGGACAAGTGTCCGGCAATCCATACATTTGTTACTAAATTTTTACGTTTTTGAATGGCTGTATCTTGTTCAATATTGGCGCCATTTACACGAAACTTAAGGATTTTGTAAAGCTCGGTGTGCTCTTCCTGAATATATGGGTCTTGTGTTGTTAATCCCATAATACACCGATTGTACCCAGGCCCCCACGGTATGAAATCCGGCAATTGATGCCGCCGTTCCATGATACCAGCTCCTGGTATCAAGATCTGATTGGTTGAATCGATGGCTGTTGACAGCTCTGAGATAAATAATTGACGGATCTTGACAACTGCTTGTAAATTAGCATAATTCTTGCCGAGACAGTCAACAACGGCTTCCGCGTGCAGTTCACTGACGACGAATTTGAAGCAGCTTTGAGCAATTCTTTGCAACATTTTCGTTATATCTCTGGTTTGAAACGTGTGCAGAAGCTATGACTGGAAACTGTGGCGTAGAAGTGCCATGTTTTCGGTATTCTACCGACTGGTTTCGGGAAGAGCCTAATCTTTCAATTGCTGCCGCGTCTATGATGGTAAATAAAATAGACAGGCCAAACACGACTCCTACGGTTTGTGCCATTTGTAGATTTGCCGTTTATTTTTCGGTCTTTCGACCTTTTTGTCGCTTCACTCTTCTTAATGAAAGGCATTTCGTATTGTGTTGTAAGGAGAAAACTAGAGCCGTTAGATCGTGCTAGGCGGCAAATTTTAAGAAGTCATAGGTCTGCATGATTTCCGCTGTTATCTGCGTGTTGCTTCTTCGAATAATTTGCCATGTGTTAGTGTATTGTTTTTTGCTCATTTCTTTTGCAAGATTTGTTTTTAAGTCTCCAATACTGTGAACGTGTTGCTTACTCGCATTCTATAAATATTGTGACGCCAGGCCCGGCTATGATTAGAACTGTTTGCAAGTACAGTAGGTAGATTCTTATCACGGGTGTCATATATTTGCCCTCCTAGTTTTCCTTCGCAGACGTAGCTTTACTTCGAGAAAGCTATAGGCTTGTCTAAAGAAATTCTAATGTTTCTTGCAGGTATCTGATCGAGCTTATGTTCCTGGAGCTCGATGTACAGGTTGATTTCTCCTTTGATTGTTCTAGTACCACAGGATTTAAATTTAATTCATTACGCGCAAGTCTGTCGACTGTGTTGCGTATTGTATATGCCATTGTTCGGCTTAGTTCCCATTGTAGACCTCTTAAAACTTGCCGCCTAGCACGATCTAACGGCTGTAGTTTTCTCCTTTTCTCGTAGCAGTCGTGTTTGGCGTGTCTACTTTATTTACCATCATAGACGCGGCAGCAATTGAAAGATTAGGCTCTTCCCGAAACCAGTCGGTAGAATACCGAAAACATGGCACTTCTACGCCACAGTTTCCAGTCATAGCTTCTGCACACGTTTCAAACCAGAGATATAACGAAAATGTTGCAAAGAATTGCTCAAAGCTGCTTCAAATTCGTCGTCAGTGAACTGCACGCGGAAGCCGTTGTTGACTGTCTCGGCAAGAATTATGCTAATTTACAAGCAGTTGTCAAGATCCGTCAATTATTTATCTCAGAGCTGTCAACAGCCATCGATTCAACCAATCAGATCTTGATACCAGGAGCTGGTATCATGGAACGGCGGGCATCAATTGCCGGATTTCATACCGTGGGGGCCTGGGTACAATCGGTGTATTATGGGATTAACAACACAAGACCCATATATTCAGGAAGAGCACACCGAGCTTTACAAAATCCTTAAGTTTCGTGTAAATGGCGCCAATATTGAACAAGATACAGCCATTCAAAAACGTAAAAATTTAGTAACAAATGTATGGATTGCCGGACACTTGTCCGGAAATCCATACATTTTCCGGACAAGTGCCCGGCAATCCATACATTTGTTACTAAATTTTTACGTTTTTGAATGGCTGTATCTTGTTCAATATTGGCGCAATTTACACGAAACTTAAGGATTTTGTAAAGCTCGATGTGCTCTTTCTGAATATATGGGTCTTGTGTTGTTAATCCCATAATACACCAATTGTACCCAGGCCCCCGACGTATGAAATCCGGCAATGGAATGTCTACAGGCTCCCCTGCGGACTCCCTCCTCACCAGACCGCTCTCGGCTCGTCCCGCTCGCCCTAGACTACACTCGGCTATCTCGCCCTAAACCCAACCGAACCGGGAGCCTGTTCGCAAGCTATCTGCGGATCCACTCGGCTATCGCCTCGTGGATCCACAGCTACTTTGACAATGTTATGACGAAATTCATGATCAATAACAGACAGACGCATAAAAAACTGACGTCAATTTGTTAAATGGAACACACATTTTCCATTGGGAAGTTTTCCACCGGGAAAACGGGACTACTTTTTCAGGAATTCCGTTTATTCCGGACATTTTCCAGTGGAGCGAACCAAAAAGTCATGTTCCATTTACATCCCAAAAAGAAGACAGACCACAAAATTATAAGGGTTTGTATTGAATTGTGCAACTTTTGCGAGGCTCCGATTTGAACAATTTTCCGCTGAAAACTCGTAAACTTGGTTGGGTAGCTTTCTTTCATTAACATTTCAGTTGAAATGTTGAGATTTTCAATCTAATCAATATAAGAAACTCGCTCCAGTGCTCTCACGTTTCTGCAATGGGCTATAAGATTGCTTGACCGGCTGGCATGGTATTTTGTCCAGATTAAAAGCCATAAATTTTTAAACCAGCTTTTTATTAGTAGTTGCTGCAATGTTTAGTCTGACATTAACAAAGTAGAACTGGCATTGAAACTCGTCATTACCACAGGTACACATAGATGACTGCGTGAAACAGCTAGAACAATACATAAAGGAAGGCAGGAGATTTGACTATGTCATCAATGATTTAACAGCCATTCCTGTAACCAAAGAACCCAGAGGTACATGTTTCTATGGATACCAATGTACAGGGATTTTTGGCTAAGAAAAAAATTAGGCCCTGTCCTTACGATGCCTGAGATATTTAAAAAAGCAGCTTTATTTCTTCGGTTAGACCTGCCGTCCACACTAATCCCTCACGAAAACGAAGCTTTTTGAAAACGCTCTCCAAATCAGAGGAATTTGGAAACACTGGCTTTGCGTTTTATTTTGGACTGGAAATGTTTTGAAAGCAGAGCTTTTAGAAAAGGATGGCATCAGAATAATCCTGTGATCTCCCTGCCCGTGTTTTCCTCAAGCACAAATCCAAAACGAGAGGTGATAGTTGCATTTTCAAGTTTCTCACGCTTAGTCTGGACAGAAAACATCTGTTGCATTTTCAGAGTTGAAGGAAGTTGTTTTGAAATTTCTTTGGTGCAGTGTGGATACTAAAGCTGGCTTATTGACAACAAGCATCATGAAATAACTTTTCTGACCTTAACTAAAAACCTACCCAAAGCAGGCTCTTAGCCAGATGTGCATTTAGGCATGGTGTGGACCACCATTATTTCATATATTGGCTTAGAAATTGTTCATTTGAGCAGGCCCTATAGCACATTTTGGATGGCCACTTTTCAAAGCCTGACCCCAAGTCTTTGCTTGCTTGTGAATTTCAAACGATGATGTCGTCGCATTTTCTTGTAGGTTCCTTGTGGGATTTTATAAGATTAATTCTTGATCTGTCTATGAAGGTTCTCTCACCCAGTGGAAAGTACTTTACTCAGGTATGATCCCATGACATCTGTTTCTCGTCACTTCAGCGGGTGGGTGGGTAGGTGAGTTGATTACATGGTTGTTTTGCTATGGAGGGAATGGCCATTTTCCATGAAAAATTGTCATGACTAGACAAAGGCTAAGTTCATTGGCACTCTTGAATGGTTCGGCAAAGTCAAAGACATTTTCCATGAAAAATTGTCATGACTAGACAAAGGCTAAGTTCATTGGCACTCTTGAATGGTTCGGCAAAGTCAAAGACATTTTGGGAAGCAGAGATGGCCCAGTGCTGACAGCTCCCACCTGCCCTTCCACAATGTGGCCTGAGTTTGATTCCGGCCCGGTGCCAAATGTGGGAAAGTTTGTTGGTTCTGACCTTGCCCCGGGGGTTTTTCTCCGGGTTCTCTGGTTTTGCACCCTCCGCGAACCATGCAACATCTCCAAATTCCAGTACGACCAAGATAGAAGACCTGCATGAAAACAGCTAAGGCTGATGTGGCTAAACAGTACAACATTTTCTTACAACACTTACTAGCACTGACTAAAATTATTAGGTGCAATTCATAGTAAGTGACTCATAATCATTTTACACCATCATCAATAATTGTGTGCTTTTCTTTCAGGGTAACAGTTTTAACAAGCCAGATGCATTACTAATGTACGAGCAACAGTTAGCTAAGCTTTCCTGTCCTGTGGAGTACAGAAAAGAAGGAGCATTCATTCCCTCCTACCACGAAAAGTATCTTTTTTATCAAGGAATCTACATTGTCTAATTAGACCAATTACGACAATCACTGAAGTCCGCTGCAAAGGGCTGATGATGTGCCCATCAGTGCCTAATTAAAATGAGCATCAAAGGACCATAATCTGGTTCAATTTTCCCTCTACTCTTTTTGGTTTGTTGATACCTATAAATGGAGTTTTCTTTGTAGACATTATTATTTTGATTCCGTCAGAGAGTCAAAATGTTGTGTGTTAGAAGGAGGTAAATAAAATGACAGGATACAGTTGTATCGCGCTATTTCGAAGTCCCAAGAAATGGAAAAAAGTTCGAAATAGCGGGGTTTCGGAATATAAACCGGGGAAGCGTAAAATTCGTAACAATGAATTATTTCTGACTAAAATACAGTACATTATGAAGAAAGACACTGATTAAATGAAAATACATTAATTATTTGTCGGATAAATCAGCAGATGCTGTTGCATTGAAAAATCTTTGAGTGTTCTGTTGTTTTTGTTTTTTTCGAATACTTTTGTCGATCGTGAATGACAACTGGCTTGTTTGCCGTCGAATCTCGGCTCCCAGTCAACAGCAAACAAACTATAGCGTGAGAGAGTCTCGATTGCTCGACGGGCCTCACTCTTCGTTGGTCGCTTGGGAGTTTCTTCTTGTACTCTGTTATTGACAGGTTCGAAATAATGGGGTTGATTTAAGGTGTAGGGAAAGAACGATGAGTTCGAATTAGCGGGGAATTCGAAACAACCGAGTTCGAAATAGCGGATAGTAAATGACTGAAAACATAGGGGTAAATCAAGGGGAATTCGATCTTCCTTCGAAATAGTGGGGACTTCGAATTAACCGAGTTCGAAATTGCGGGGTTAGGCTGTACTTGCACAACTAAAATGAGACTTAAAACAACATCAAACACAGGAGGTTGTTATCTGCAGAAACCCTTGAATTTATCCATAAATATTAATAGTAATTGTGTTTTCGATTACACATGCCAC
>JAHPZR010013377.1:0-13422 GCA_019787425.1 Platygyra sinensis
TTCCTTGGATAGTTTCCTGATGAAAATCCGAAAAATTGTCCAATCTCCGAATTAGGGAACATTGAACCAGAAATTCCCGTGCGAATTTTCCAGCTTTATTCGGAAATACTTTTCATTTGGAAATTCAAACAACTTTCAAACCGGAATTTGGTTGAATCACCAGAGCCCCAAAGGCCAGCTGTAAAAACTTTCGACAGATCAGACTCTGACAGAATTTAATAAGTAAACAATTTTTTCGCAATCAACAAATTTTCTCGTTACTTGGCGTCCTAAAAAAATATAAAAAGCAGCTGTTAGATTTTTGTTCTTGCATTTCAAATCAAGGAAAAACAAAATTGTTTTTGACCTCCAGAGAGTGTCTCTATCAGTATTGCTAGGCTTTGCATATTTAGCTTAGCTAGTTTTCCATATTTTAGTCAGTTGACCGTCAATATGTTTAGGTCAATATTTTGTAACCTGGAAATTCGAATCTCGTTCTTTGACGTCTAAAAGGAAAGGATGTATTTTACATTTAACTCATATAGGTGAGAATTGGTCAAAATTTTAAAGACAGAGCCCTTTTTTTAACTCGTAGCTGAAGTTTGAGATCTCCAAAATTTATGATAGCCGAGAAAAGGTAGCCAATAACTGAAAGATAAATCACAATCTGTAAAAAAACTGGATATTCAGGGCATCGGTTTACTTCAATTCAGCTAATGGTGATTGTAATGTTCTTAGCAGTTTACCTACAATGAAAATACATTCAACCATACAATCCAATATTTTCTACTTGAAACTGCAATATAACTCATCGCTTAATTTATGTTCACTGATTTCACAATATTTGTTTTTCAAAAAATTGTCAAAATGATTTAACATAGCTCCATTTTTCAGGATGTTCTTTTGATTTGCGTCATCTCGGCTTCCAACAATGTAATACAAAATGTTCTTAGAGAAGAAAAAGTAGATTCAGTAGCCCAAAAAACAAAAAAACCATACCAAGGGTCCTCACTAATCAAGAAATTGTTAGAAATTCCTACCTTCTCTCGATATAATTGAAGATCTCTGAAGCAGATGCTGAGGTTGATAGGTGATTATAAGTGAGTAAGATAAGAAGTTATTGTGAAGATGGATTGGATGTCATTGGAAGTGAGTAAATAATCACCAGTTATCAGCTGTGTAATCAAACGATAATTGATTCTTACTGATATTGTGATTGAAAAGTTTGCGTTTTTGGAGTTGCTATGGATATTAACAAACGAGGTATTAGGGGTCACACTTCAAGAAAAACTGAACGTTTTTTCTTTCACAACCGTTGCACTGATAGCATTCTAATAGCGCACTAGCTGACAACTCAGGAAGGTGGAATTTTCGTTCTTTTTGTGAGGAATTTCGTAGACAAAAGTGAAAACATAATATTTCAATTTAATTTGGACGGAATCTTAGTCAACAATATCATACTTTGTTTATTCCATCCAGCGCTAAAGTTTCGTATTTAACTTACTTCATGTTTATTTTTACTTGTTTTATTTTTAGAGTTTCTATATTTTAAAATTCTCAATGAAATTTTAATTCCATACTTACGTCTAAGTAACCCTCACAGGCTGGCGTTTGAAAAGTAAGCAATAAATGTAAGTATTAAAAGCCTAAAACTGTTCGCCAGTGAAGTACGTTAGAGTGGTCGGGCTTTAGAGAAACATACTACACGGACTAGAAAAAAGCTCTAAAGACGTTCCCAATAATTGAAGTGAAATTTAATTTCGTTCTTTGACGTCTCAAAGACAAGATGGGGTTTAAACTGATCACCGAGAATTGGTCAAAATTATAACGATCAGCTGGTAAATTAAAAATGGCCTTTTGTGTCCGGCTGCACAGCTAAGATTTCAGATCCACAAAATTTACAGAATTGGCTTAGAAATGGGCGGAATTTGTAACCAATAAACTGACAGATTGCCAACTACTCAGCTTAAAATACTCCGTAAGAGAGGGTGAGCACAATGCTTTATTACTGGAACGTCGGTCTAATTGCGACTTCGGTTTGGGCCAGGGCTTGTGTGCACTTGTCTTGTTTCTAGATGACTTGCGGTCACTTTCATCAAATGTGATTGTATTGCTGACTCATTGTAGAAAATACAGAGTTGTACTGGTTAGCTATATGTTTCCATTGTTACGTGACGACTGAAACCAATAAGGGATAGAGTAGTCTTGGTTTCCTCCGTGCTCAAAAACCTAGAAATAAGTAATGTTAAGTATAGTATTTTTTTTTCATTTTCTCAAAGCTAAAGACATAAATACTTGCATGAAATAACACCAAAGAAAATTTCCCAACGAATCTCCAGAAATAAATTTTGAAAATCAGAATTGTGCAACCTGAGGTGCAATTTCAACATCAGTTTTATTTCACCAAAGCATTTACTTGTTTCTTATGAACTTCAAAATTGGCTTTTGACATTGGGAGCTCTTAGAAATGATTTCTTCCAGGAGGATATTTAAAGCAGTCGCATAGAAGTTTCAATACGTTGTAAATAGTCTTGGTACAGAGTTCTTGTCCATTCGTTACTCGAACTGACTTCTGGTGGATTCCTTCTTAAACACTGAACTTTGAAAAAGAGAACCAAATAGATGGAATAGATGGAACTGAAATTCAAAATCCGCTTCACAGTTTTATATAACTCTTAATACACGCCATTAAGATGTTTTTAAGATACCATTTCCTAATCGTTGGTGTTTTTAGTAGTTACGTAACAATAAACGTGTAATCCAATATTTTGTACATGAGATGATAAGCTCGTCTTTTATGTTAAGTTAATATTATTCCAGAGTTCTCGATGTCATTCTTTTAAAACGTTTTTCACAGTAATCAAAGTTTCTCTAGTCAGCCTGTTAAATACGTTTTTCGTGTGTTCCTATAATTTGGGTTCATCTCCGTCGGCCTTAACGTTAGAATTAAAACAAAGGTCTAACAGATAGCTTATAGATTAACTTGAAAAGGATCGTGCAATCTCATTGATTAAGAAAAAGTTTTAAAACTTCCTACCTTTTCTAGATTTAATCGAAGATTCCTGAAAACACAAGCGGAGGTGCTGTTGAGCGTGGAATGATAGGTGATTATACTGAGTTGAATAATGAGAAAAGGAGTTAATTTTAGAGAAGGATTGATGGCATTGAAGGGGCATAAATATTCACCAGTGATCAGCTGTTCAAACAAATTAGACTGATCTCTAATGCTCTAATCGAAGAGAATCCCGTGATTTGCATTCGCGGACCTTTATATCATTAAGGACGGTGCACTACTTAAATGCAAGAGTTTTTTTGCACCAGATAAGGATTATATGGAAAAATTAGATCTTAGAATCCTTTCAATCACAATTTTCCTCATCACCTTGCTCATGACTGGAAGCAACGTGATTGCGCGCCAGTTTTTACATTTTTTCGGCAACTTAACTATCAATCCTTTTCTCCATTTCCCTGGCGTCTTCTCTTCTCTACACACTATGTCAGTGATCTCCTTGACTTTTATGGTGGCAAAGTTAATGTCAGCTTTTGAGCAACTCTGCTTGAATGTTCGATACCTGGAGCTTTTACATTTTTCAGGTGTCTAATAGCCTCCGTTATTTTGGCTCTAATGGGTTCAGATGTGTCAATTTCTACAATCTCGTTTAGAGCATCTATTTCAGGTATGCACACAGAAGGAAACCGATGATAGAATTCCATTTACCCTCACATTTCACCCTCACAACCACGCAGTTAAGTCCATTATTCTAAAAACCTTTAAATTACTTCAAAATGATCCCAGTAGTGCTAGAATCTTTTTGCAATCTCCACTGATATCATACAAACGCGAAAAAAACATAAGTAACTTTTTAGTCAGAAGTGCATTCCTAACAAGTGATAAACCCGGAACGTTTAAATGCACACGCGTAAGATGCATAACATGTCCTTTCATTTGCAACACTGAGGAAGTATCGGGCCAGAGTCATCTACTGCATAACTTGTACTTTTTGCAAAAAGTTACACATCGGCGAAACAGGGAGACGACCAGACAACCAATTCCGAGAACACCTTCGTGACGACAAATGTTTAATGTTCATGTTTATCATTTTTGCACTATTTACAAATAATTATATCTGCATTAAATTGCATTACAAGGAAGAGACTTGAGCAAAGTAAATTACACAAGTAGAAAAGCAGAATGGGCGTTGCTAC
This sequence comes from Platygyra sinensis, assembly GCA_019787425.1. NCBI lineage: Eukaryota > Metazoa > Cnidaria > Anthozoa > Scleractinia > Merulinidae > Platygyra > Platygyra sinensis. Next base: position 4,186 of record JAHPZR010013377.1, read on the forward strand.
CAAAGTAGCTTAAGCTTTCGAGTTAGTCACTGCCACAGACAATTAATGGGCATGATCATACCATAATCATGGTAGAATGACATGTGCTCTGGTCGCTTGATGCCGAAATCTAGAAACGCAATCAATATGAAAGGTTGTTATGTTACAAAAACGTATCTAAGCCTTCCAAATCTCCCCGATCATTCTGAGCAACATATGGCAGTCTGCTGCCTTTCCCTACATCACGGAAGCACGGAAAAACTCGAGAACACAAATATATTTTCAAATCGACAATCTCAATGCAAAACCAAAAAATCCAAATTATCTTGTAATACTCCCCACCTACGCAGCACCACAGTTTCTTTAGAAACTTACTCCCTTTATCCATTTCAAGGCAGTTATATCCTGTATTTCATTGGCTTATAGGTTGCTATAACAACAAATGCAGGTCACGCAACTTACGTTGACAGTTTGGACGGTGTGGCTAAGCGGTGAAAACCTTGCGTCGACTTGCGCCCAAAGTATTCGAAGGTCAACGCAGGTGCATGTAAGCCCTGGCCTAACGAAGTTGCAAGTAGACCCAAGTTATAAACTTGCGTCTGCTTGCGACTTCGTTTGGCAAAGTCTGTGTTTTTATCCAGTTATAAGGCTTTTGTGCACTTTCTTACGGAGTATTTTGATCTGAGTACCTGGCGATCATTTATAAGATATCAGTAAATTTTGCACACCTGCAATTTCAGCTATGAGTTCAAAAAAGAGCCATATAATTTGTCAACTGATCGCTGCAAGTTTGACCAATTCTTGTAATCAGGTACCTTTGTTAATAACCATTGTAGATCTAAAAGCAAATTTTCAATCAGAATATCAGAGATCGCTCAACTTTTGTTTAAACAGCTGATTACTGGTGAATATTCACTCATCTCCAATTCCATCAATCCATCTCTACAATTAACTCCTTATCTCATTATCCACTTTATTATTGTTACCTACTAATTCCGCGCTCAACAGAACTCGAGCATTTGTTTTCAGAGATCTTCAGTTATAGCGAGACAACGTAGGAATTTATAACAATTTCTTGATCAATGAAATAAATTACACGATCCTTGGAATGTTTGTTTTTTTTTCCAAGAGAATCTACTCTTTTTCAATAAGAATCTATTCTATTCTATTGTTGACGCAAATTATAAGAAAATACTGAAAAAAAGGGGCAAGTCAATTACTTTGACAAAATTTTGATAGAAGATTATGAGCTTTGGTAGAGATGTGGAACTGGAGTCTATAGAGGCCAAAAACTAAATATTATTATGGGTATATTGAACATAAACTCTAAGCTATTTGCATTGCTGATTCAGCGTAGAAAATATCATTGTTAACCGACTTTCAATTTCTCAGCTGCTCAAGTTTACATTGCTCTTAGGAAAAATTAAACTTAGCCTGTGTTGCAATATCATGAATTCTGGGTACCAGGATCAAAATTCCTTATGCTATCGTTACGTCAACAGTTCTTGCTACCTCTGTGTTTCTGTCAAGTTTAATACCCCGAGGGGGGGGGGGGGGGGGTCTCCTTTATAAGGGCTTAATGGGGACGTGCGGCCAGCCAGGGTATGTTTTTCGGGATTTTTGTCTTAAACAGGGTATCGAATTTATAATTTTTTGTCTTAATCAGGGTTTCGATTTATCAATTTTGGTCTTAAACAGGATATCTTTTCTTGGACGATAAACGCAAAATTTTTACAAGCTCTTGTTAATTACCAGGCACATTAAATTTCCATTGATTACACAACAAGAAAGCCACACAATTTGTAACCGCAACTTTTAATCTATGTCTTAAACAGGGTATGAAAAATCGGAATTCTGTCTTAAACAGGGTAGGAAAATCAGCGATATTTGTCTTAAACAGGGTCAGGGTATGAGGGGCCGGGCCGCACCTCCCCACCCAGGGATATATCAAGTACCCCCCGGGTTCAATACACGGCTCTTTGCGAGCACTTTAGCTGGTGCTTTGCAACTTTGTTATCATCTGAGGCCATCTCTCAGCTATCGGGCACAAATTCCGCCCATTTCTAAGCTATCCGTAAATTAAGGAGATCCCAAATTTCAGTCTACAAGAAAGGAAATCACGCTGTCTTCAAATTTTGACCAATTCTCACCTATCAAAATACATGTAAACCACATTCTTTTTTTTAGACGTCAAAGGACGAAATTCAAATTTCTTTACAAAATATTAACCTAGAAAAGATTTACAGTAAACTAACTAAAATATGGAAATTTAGCTACAGCTAAATAAACAAAGTCTTGCAATACTTATCGAGACCTTTTCTGGATGTTGAAAAAGCAATTCTGTCTTACCCTTGCTTTCAAATTGTCTCAAGAAATAAAAATCTTACAGCTACTTTTTATCTTGTTTTACCAAGCCAAGCAATGTTAAAAAGTGCTGAAAAAAATTAGTTAATTGTCAAATTCTGTCAGATTTTGATCTGTCGAAATTTGTTTCGACAGCTGGAGCTTCTGTTCATTCGACCCACAATTCTGGTTTGAATTTAGAGACATTTTTAGAAGTATACGCTGATAAGTTGGAAAAATTCCTACCAGAATGCTTCATAATTCAGAGATTCAGCAATAAGCGGTTTTCAGAAAACTGTCCAAGGAAATTTTTTGTAAAGTTTCGCCGGAAACTTATCGTTGCATGAAAAGCGCCTATGATCTGCCATGATTCAGAATTCTCCCGTCTCTTCAATTACATTTAATTAACTCACTGACTATTTCGAAAAATTCGATAACTTTTAGTTGAAAGAGGTTTACTTTTATATTGTTCTTGGAAAAAATGAAAAAAAAAAGTTACAAGTGAATATATGAAAGATCATATATCTGGACGGCGACGAAAAATATGAAGGTCGTCGCAGTTATACACGCAACTTAAGCTGTTCTGTTATTGAAAGTCGAAAAAAATTCAGGCCTGAACGGAAATTTTTTTCAGGCTTTAATTTCACAACTGTTTAAGTTGTGTGTATAACTGTAATAATCAATGATGTCTTCCGAATATATGTTGTAAGATGGTGATGTGAATTTTGTGGCTACCAGGGACATATTTTTGTTCGTATTATTTTATTATAATCAATTAACTTGCAAAACTTGGTGTCGTTCAGTCAACTTTTCATTTACATTCTATCCCACAACAAAAACAAACAACAAGAACAACAACAGCAACACGAATTTATAGATCTCCAAAATCCAAAGATCTTTTTTTCCCAAATGACACAACTGATGGCATTTTTCAGATTTTTTCGTACGTATTGGGAACAAATTCAGATCAAACTGAAATGTCAAGTGTAAGGAAAAGTAGCATGTTATTTACAGGTTGCATTGACGTTTCTAGAACGCTCGCTCCGGGTGTTTAAAGTAATAATGTGGAGTCTGCAGACTAGAATTAAAAAGTCGTGCTCGTAGTCAAATCGTACAAGGTTACACAGGTTATGTGTAATAAGCCTTGCTAATTTTCGTCTTAAAATGAAAGTAGAATAAAACACTGTGATCAAATAAGGTTTAATGAAGCTGTAATTAAACCAGGAATACCAGAACAGCAGTGTATCGTTAACCACCCACTGTTAACGTCTTTTACCTGAAAAACTAGCTGTTATCCGTAGAAAATCATAATGAAATCCAACTGTAAACATGTACCTGCAGATGGCGTAGTGTGCGCGGGAAACACGCGCGAGAGGCGAAAATGTACGACTTACTGGGGACTTGACAGGAAAAACGGTAATGGTCACCGCGTAACAAGTTTGCAAAAAAGATGAAAACAACTCATTAATCTTTTCAAAACGCGTGGCCACTCCTACATTTTATGGAAGTGTCAAGCCTATTCAACGAGCGTCTAGTTTCTGGTGGCGAGGAAATCATGTGCTATTTACACTGTATTTGGGCTAATTTAAACCAGGGGAGAGCTGTCAGTGACGTCAAAAGCGCTGCAGCGACAATTTTGTAATTAAATCACACCGATTACCATTTGCCATGCACTTTAAAGATCTTTATTAAGGTTTTACACTTTTCAAATGAAGGAAAAGAGAAATGCGAAGGAAAAATAACAATGGAAGGATGCCAATACATTGTCAAAACATTCCAACAAGGTAAAACTCCTGGAAATGATGGTCTGCCAATTGAATTCTATAATGTATTTTGGTTATCAATTGGTGAAATGGTGGTCCAAAGCTTTAATAACGCTAATGAAGAGGGAGAAATGTCTAACTCACAAAGGCAAGGTGTCATTACACTTATCGAAAAAACAGGTAAAGACAGAACCCATCGATCTTGAGAATTGGAGACCGATTTCGCTCATTAATGTTTGACACTAAAATAGCTTCCAAAGTAATAGCAACACGAATTACTAAAATTTTACCAGAGATAATTCACAGCAATCAGACTGGATATGTTTCAGGTCGATACATAGGGGAAGCAGCGACATCAATTCTAGATATCATGGACTACACTAAAACATTCAATATTCCGGGCATACTATTATTTATAGATTTTGAAAAGGCATTCGACAGCCTTGAATGGAATTTTATGTTTAAATGCTTAGAAAATTTTGGCTTTGGTCATAGTCTTGTAAGATGGGTAGAAACATTTTATAGTAATGTATCCAGTTGCATCATAAACAATGGATCTATTTCTGCTAATTTTGAGTTAAGCAGAGATGTTAGGCAAGGGGATCCTCTGTCGCCATATCTATTTGTGATCGCAATTGAGACTTTAGGTGCTGCAATCCAAACTAGTACCTATATTAAAGGAATTAAATTAGACTTACAGAGAATGGAAAATTGTCCAATATGTAGATGACCTCACTGCCTTTTTATCTGATTTAACATCCGCACAAAATCTCTTTAAATTACTTGATCGTTTTGGAAAACTATCAGGTTTAAAAGTTAATTATACTATAAAACAGAGGCAATGTGGATTGATTCGTATCGTGACACTCCTGAGATGCCCTTATCGCTAAAATGGTGCAAAAGGGCAAAAGCTCTTGGGGTACACTTCAGTTATAGCAGAGAAGTGTCATTTCAGAAAAATGTTTACGACAAGATCACTGAAATTAAAAAACAAATACATCAGTGGAGCTGGAGAGGTCTCTCTATATTTGGTAAAGTATCAATCATTCAAAGTCTTCTTCTCCCTAAATTGGTAAATATATTTTCTATCCTGTCACCTCCCTCGGAATTCATTTCGCTGATTCAAACAATAATATAAAATGCTTGTAGAAAGGGCCTGATAAAATAACCAGGAGAGCTGCAATTAATAGTTCTGACTATGGGTGTTTAAATATCATTGATCTAGAGACTTCAATTAAGTCTCTTCGTTTAGCATGGATTTCGAAAATTTTTAATCCTGAACCGTCACCGTGGAAAAGCTATCTCACACATTTGCTCAAACCTTATGGAGGTTTCTTCTTTTTCCACTGCAACTATAATATAAATGACTATCATATTAATTCGACTTTTTATTTAGAAATGCTGCAGTGGCGGTCTGAATTTCGCTTAAATGTTCCAACGAATTCTAAAGCTTATGACTGTATGATTTGGAATAGTTGTAATATAAAGATAGACGGCAAACCAATCTGCTGTCATAATTATATGAATGCTAGGGTAATTTTTATCAGCGATTTAATGTATTCTCGGGACAACGTTGAATGTTAACATGGCAAAGGACAAGGGGCTAATAGGCTCAAATTAATTGACTTGGTCTGTCGTTCGTTGCGCCGTGCCACAGTATTTAAGGAATCTTACTGTCGAAATAAGCGTTTTAAATACACTTGAATTTAAATGTGGCAACAAAGATTTTGATCCTCTCACGAGCAAGAGTAAAAACTTTTATGCTTCTCTCATTAAAGAAAAAGGCAAACATTCAAGAGGTTTCACTAAGTTAATGTCAGATTTTAACTTAAGTTAAGAAGAGACTCGAAAAGCGTTTGTACTGGCTAATTCAGTTGCTCTTGAAACATTTGTACAATGTTTTCAGATCAAAATTGTAAACGACTTTCTGTTTTTGAATACCCGATTTGCTAAAACGGAAGGATTCAAAGTGATCTTTGTACGTTTTGTCAGACCTGTTCAGAAACACTAGAACATTTCTTTTATCGATGCTCCGTCTCAGCAGAATTTTGGACTAAATTTGAAAATTTGGTTAACAGTAGCCAGGAAGCAAATAAAACTGGATTATATTAACATTCTATTAGGAATATAAGATCAGAGATCTAACCTGCTCAACTACTTTACCATTGTAGGTAAACTTTATTTATGGAACTGCCGCAAAAATAAACAAGTCCCTCTCTTTTTGCCTTTCGAAGGTGTAGTCAAGAGAAAATATGGAATTGAAAAGCTTATATTTTTTATAGCCTCTCAAAGCATCCTAAACGTAAAATACTTTCAGGCAAAATGGAACCTCGTTTTGAATAACAATCCAATTATATTTTTTTTGCAAAGGAGTAAGTGCTGCTTGTTTTAGTTTTGTTCTCTATCATATCGATTTCTCTAAATTATGAAAATTATATGTATATTTAGGATAATTTAAATACCTGTATTAACATTGCACGTAAAGTATCTAATTAACAGAAAAAGTAACTGTGTAATTAGAGTAAAATGTATTATCAGTTGTGTAGGCAGAGTATCTGTAGTATTTGTAGTGTTTGTAATCGTAGTGTAAGTAACGATTGTATTGTAAGTAATGTTAGTAGTGACGTTAGTATTGTAAGTAATGTAAGTATTGTAGATAAAATTAGTATTGTAAGAAGTATTAGTAGTGTAAGTAATGTTAGTATTGTATGTAATAGTAAAAAAATGTAAACATAAAGAATTAACTAAATAATAAATAAAAGGTGTACAAAAAAAAGGTTTTGCACTTTTGTGTGTAAAGACGAATATTTTTTCATAAAAAAGCTGATGTTAGCATTTTTGTTGAGATTCAAGGCTAATTATTTCCAAAAAAATGCGTCTGTGGCTACCCCCAGTTTTCTTTGTGGATTTCAGTAGCCCTTACTAAGATCTAATTTTTCCATATAATCCTTATCTGGTGCAAAAAAACTCTTGCATTTAAGTAGGCACCGTCCTTAATGATATAAAGTCCGCGAATGCAAATCACGGGATTCTCTTCGATTAGAGCATTAGAGATCAGTCTAATTTGTTTGAACAGCTGATCACTGGTGAATATTTATGCCCCTTCAATGCCATCAATCCTTCTCTAAAATTAACTCCTTTTCTCATTATTCAACTCAGTATAATCACCTATCATTCCACGCTCAACAGCACCTCCGCTTGTGTTTTCAGGAATCTTCGATTAAATCTAGAAAAGGTAGGAAGTTTTAAAACTTTTTCTTAATCAATGAGATTGCACGATCCTTTTCAAGTTAATCTATAAGCTATCTGTTAGACCTTTGTTTTAATTCTAACGTTAAGGCCGACGGAGATGAACCCAAATTATAGGAACACACGAAAAACGTATTTAACAGGCTGACTAGAGAAACTTTGATTACTGTGAAAACGTTTTAAAAGAATGACATCGAGAACTCTGGAATAATATTAACTTAACATAAAAGACGAGCTTATCATCTCATGTACAAAATATTGGATTACACGTTTATTGTTACGTAACTACTAAAAACACCAACGATTAGGAAATGGTATCTTAAAAACATCTTAATGGCGTGTATTAAGAGTTATATAAAACTGTGAAAGCGGATTTTGAATTTCAGTTCCATCTATTCCATCTATTTGGTTCTCTTTTTCAAAGTTCAGTGTTTAAGAAGGAATCCACCAGAAGTCAGTTCGAGTAACGAATGGACAAGAACTCTGTACCAAGACTATTTACAACGTATTGAAACTTCTATGCGACTGCTTTAAATATCCTCCTGGAAGAAATCATTTCTAAGAGCTCCCAATGTCAAAAGCCAATTTTGAAGTTCATAAGAAACAAGTAAATGCTTTGGTGAAATAAAACTGATGTTGAAATTGCACCTCAGGTTGCACAATTCTGATTTTCAAAATTTATTTTCTGGAGATTCGTTGGGAAATTTTCTTTGGTGTTATTTCATGCAAGTATTTATGTCTTTAGCTTTGAGAAAATGAAAAAAAAATACTATACTTAACATTACTTATTTCTAGGTTTTTGAGCACGGAAAACCAAGACTACTCTATCCCTTATTGGTTTCAGTCGTCACGTAACAATGGAAACATATATCTAACCATACAACTCTGTATTTTCTACAATGAGTCAGCAATACAATCACATTTGATGAAAGTGACCGCAAGTCATCTAGAAACAAGACAAGTGCACACAAGCCCTGGCCAAACGAAGTCGCAATTAGACCGACGTTTCCAGTAATAAAGCATTGTGCTCACCTTCTTACGGAGTATTTTAAGCTGAGTATTGGGCAATCTGTCAGTTATTGGTTACAAATTCCGCCCATTTCTAAGCCAATTTCTGTAAATTTTGTGGATCTGAAATCTTAGCTGTGAGCTCGACAAAAAGGCCATTTTTAATTTACCAGCTGATCGTTATAATTTTGACCAATTCTCGGTGATCAGTTAAACCCCATCTTGTCTTTGAGACGTCAAAGAACGAAATTAAATTTTCACTTCAATTATTGGGAACGTCTTTAGAGCTTTTTCTAGTCCGTGTAGTATGTTTCTCTAAAGCCCGACACACTCAACGTACTTCACTGGCGAACAGTTTTAGGCTTTTAATACTTACATTTATTGCTTACTTTTCAAAACGCCAGCCTGTGAGGGTTACTTAGACGTAAGTATGGAATTAAAATTCATTGAGAATTTTTAAAATATAGAACTCTAAAAATAAAACAAGTAAAAATAAACATGAAGTAAAAGTTAAATACGAAACTTTAGCGCTGGATGAATAAACAAAGTATGATATTGTTGACTAAGATTCCGTCCAAATTAAATTGAATATTTATGTTTTCACTTTTGTGTCTACGAAATCCTCACAAAAAGAACGAAAATTCCACCTTCCTGAGTTGTCAGCTAGTGCGCTATTAGAATGCTATCAGCTGCAACGGTGTTGAAAGAAAAACGTTCAGTTTTTCTTGAAGTGTGACCCCTAATACCTCGTTTGTTAATATCCATAGCAACTCCAAAAACGCAAACTTTCAATCACAATATCAGTAAGAATCAATTATCGTTTGATTACACAGCTGATAACTGGTGATATTTACTCACTTCACAAGGACATCAATCCATCTTCACAATTAACTTC
>JAHPZR010013378.1:0-11101 GCA_019787425.1 Platygyra sinensis
CTAAGATCTAATTTTTCCATATAATGCTGATCTGGTGGAAAAAACTGTTGCATTTAAGTAGGCACCTTACTTAATGATATAAAGTCCGCGAATGCAAATCACGGGATTGTCTTCGATCAGAACATCAGAGATCAGTCTAATTTGTTTGAACAGCTGATCACTGGTGAATATTTATGCCCCTTCAATGCCATCAATCCATCTCTATAATTAACTCCTTTTCTCATTATTCACTTCAGTATAATCACCTATCATTCCACGCTCAACAGCACCTCCGCTTGTGTTTTCGGGGATCTTCGACTAAATCTAGAAAAGGTAGGAAGTTTTAAAACCTTTTTCTTAATCAATGAGATTGCACAACCTTTGGTACGTTTTTGAAGGTAATCTGTAAGTTATCTGTGAGACCTTTTTTTTTTAATTCTAACGTTAAGGCCGGCGGAGATGAACCCAAATTATAGGAACACACTAAAAACGTATTCAACAGGAAGACTAGAGGGACTTTGAATACTGTGAAAACTTTTTAAAAAGAATGGTATGGAGAACTCTGCAATAATATTAACTTAACATAAAAGACAAGCTTGTCATCTCATGTACAAAATATTGGATTATACGTTTATTGTTACGTAACTACTAAAAACAGCAACGATTAGGAAATGGTAACTTAAAAACATCTTAATGGCGCATATTAAGAGTTATATAAAACTGTGAACGCGGATTTTGATTTTCAGTTCCATCTATTCCATCTATCTGGTTCTCTTTTTCAAAGTTCAGTGTTTAAGAAGGAATTCACCAGAAGTCAGTTCGAGTAACGAGTGGACAAGAACTCTGTACCAAGATTATTTGCAAAGTATTGAAACTTCTATGGGACTGTTTGAAATATCTTCCTGGAAGAAATCATTTCTAACAGCTCCCAATGTCAAAAGCCAATTTTGAAGTTTACAAGAGACCGGTAAATGTTTTGGTGAAATAAAACTGATGTTGAAATTTTACCTGTGGTTGCACATTTCTGATTTTTAAAAGTCATTTTCTGGAGATTCCTTAGGAAATTGTCTTTGGTGTTATTTCAGGCAAGTACTCATGTCTTTAGCTTTGAGAAAATGGAAAAAACAAAATACTATACCTAACATTATTTATTTCTAGGTTTTTGAGCACGGAAAACCAAAATTACTCTATCCCTTATTGGTTTCAGTCGTCACCTAACAATGGAAACATATATCTAACCATACAACCCTGTATTTTCTACAATGAATCAGCAATACAATCACATTTGATGAAAGTGAGCGCAAGTCATCTAGAGTCAAGACAAGTGCACACAAGCCCTGGCCAAACGAAGTCGCAATTAGACCGACGTTTCCAGTAATAAAGCATTGTGCTCACTTTCTTACGGAGTATTTTAAGCTGAGTATTGGGCAATCTGTCAGTTGTTGGTTACAAATTCCGCCCATTTCTTAGCCAATTTCTGTTAATTTTGGTGGATCTCAAATCTTAGCTGTGAGCTTGGAAAAAGGGCCATTTTTACTTCATCAGCTGATCGTTATAATTTTGCCCAATTCTCGGTGATCAGTTAAACCCTATCTTGTCTTTGAGACGTAGAAGAACGTAATTAAATTTCACTTCAATTATTGGGAACGTCTTTAGAGCTTTTTTCTAGTCCGTGTAGTATGTTTCTCTGAAGTCCGACCACTCTAATGCACTTCACTGGCGAATAGTTTTAGGCTTTTAATACTTACATTTATTGCTTACTTTTCAAACCCCACTCTGTGAGGGTTACTTAGACGTCGAAGTATGGAATTGAAATTTCATTGAAAATATTAAAATATAGAACTCTAAAAATAAAACAAGTAAAAATAAACATGAAGTAAGTTGAATACGAAATTTTAGCGCTGGATGAATAAACAAAGTCCGATATTGCTGACCAAGATTCCGTCCAAATTAAATTGAAATATTAATGTTTTCCCTTTTGTCTACGAAATTCCTCACAAAAAGAGCGAAAATTCCAACTTTCTGATTTGTTAGGTAGTGCGCTATTAGAATGCTGTCAGTGCAACGGTGTGAAAGAAAAATCGTTCAGTTTTTCTTGAAGTGTGGCCCCTAATGCATCGCTTGTTAATATCCATAGTAACTCAAAACAAAAACTTTTCATTCACAATATCAGTAAGAATCAATTTTCGTTTGATTATACAGCTGATCACTGGTGATTATTTACTCACTTCCAATGACATTAATCCATCTTCACAATTAACTTCTTATCTTACTCACCTATCAACCTCAGCATCTGCTTTCAGAGATCTTCAATTATATCGAGAGGAGGTAGGAATTTCTAAGAATTTCTTGATCAGTGAGATCCTTGGTATAGTGTTTTTGCAATTGAATCTACTTTTTCTCCTCTAAGAACATTTTGTATAACATTGTTGAAGCCGAGATGACGCAAATCAAAAGAACATTCTGAAAAACGGAGCTATGTTAAATCATTTTGATAATTTTTTGAAAACAAATATTGTGAAATCAGTGAACATAAATTAAGCGATGAGTTATATTGCAGTTTCAAGTAGAAAATATTGGATTGTATGGTTGAATGCATTTTCATTGTTAGGTAACTGCTAAGAACATTACAATCACTATTAGCTGAAATGAATTAAACCGATACCTTGAATATCCGGTTTTTTACAGATTGTGATTTATCTTTCAGTTATTGGCTACCATTTCTCGGCTATTATAAATTTTGAAAATCTCAAATTTCAGCTACGAGTTAAACAAAGGGCTCTATCTTTAAAATTTTGACCAATTTTCACCTATCAGTTAAATGTAAAATACATTCTTTCCTTTTAGACGTCAAAGAACGAGATTCGAATTTCCAGTTACAAAATATTGACCTAAAAATACTAACGGTGTACTGGGTAAAATACGGAAAACTAGCTAAAGCTAAATATACAAAGCCTAGTAATACTGATGGAGACACTCTCTGGAGGTCAAAAAACAATTTGGTTTTCCCTTGATTTCGAAATGCAAGAAATAAAAATCTTACAGCTGCCTTTTATATTGTTTTCGGACGCCAAGTAAAAAAGTTGTTGATTGCGAAAAAATTGTTTAATTATTAAATTCTGTCAGAGTCTGATCTGTCGAAAGTTTTTACAGCTGGCCTTTGGCGCTCTGTTGATTCGACCAAAATTCCGGTTGACAGCTGTTTGAATTTCCAAATGAAAAGTATATCCGAATAAGCTGGAAAATTCGCACGGGAATTTCTGGTTCAATGTTCCCTAATTCGGAGATTGGACAATTTTTTTCGGATTTTCATGAGGAAACTATCCAAGGAAATTTTATACGTTTCTAGGGCCCATGGTATGAATCAGAATTCTCACGCACTCTCAATTACCTCCAATTAACTCACTGATCATTTCGTAATAATCAATATTTTTAGTAGAAATTTACATTGTTGTTCAAGAAAATTATTTTTTATTTTACTAGTAGTTTCCATTGGAAAGTGAATTGCTGCGAGTGAATTTATGTGGAAGATGTTTTTGTCATTTAGGAAGCATTGTAGAGGGATAGTCAACATGAGCTACTAGATCATAGGGTATTTTGCCAAAGGCTAATGGGCTTAAAAACTTTTCTGTTCTAAAAACGTACTGAAGTCAACACGATGAACTGTTCACTCATGCGAAAACCCTCAATGGAGTATTCACATTATCGTTGACCGCGACCACATCACGTCACGATTAATTTATGACAACAATGTATTTTGTACCATGCTGTTTTCAATCGATGTTCACTGAGACGCTCCTCCGTTAAACTGCCAAACTGCTTGTTAGGTGTTTAAATGCTCCTTGAAAATCATTTTGCGTTAACTCGCCGTTCGAACTACTTGCGTTTTTAATGCCGTTGTGACATTCTGAAAACTCATCCGCACTCACGCTGTTACTCCACGCTGATTGGATGATGCTAAAGAATGCATCCAATCAGGGTGAGCAAACAGCGTGACACCTAAGCACACGTATTATTTGGTGTTTAGCACTTGGATTTTACATGGATCTTCGATTGAATGCTACGAGAAGAAGCATCAGCCTTTCAGTTTATCTGGTGTTCGATTTGGAAGCCGGGCGATTCAAATTTATCAGTGAAAGTCTGCTTGTGCTGGAGCCGTCAAAAATGATCTTTCCACCCTTGACTCTTTCTCATAACGTATAGTAACAGCCAATGCAAAATCCACAAAATCGCTCAAATTTGCCATTTTGAGCCCCAAAAGTTTTGTAACGAGTAAACAGTTTAAGTGGAAAGCATAATTTTAAATTCTACGAAAAACGCAACTAGGAGAATATTTTTTTCCCTCAACACTTTCAAAGCAGGTGTGCTAAGATTATTCGAACCATTTGAGAACAGTAAGGGGTTTCCAAAGTGTTTCCACGTTTCTACAAGGGTTTCAAAGCGTTTCCAAGTTCCAGGAATTGATTCAAATATTCTGAGAAACAAATCGGCTTCAATCATGGGAATTTGTACAACTTTCACTTGCTTTCAAACTCTTCGCCCGCGAAAACGTGCCCTCTACACGAAACAGGATTCTTATGAATCGAAAGAGCCTCGATTTCGATTACTTGAAATCGAGGCAAATGCGGTGATATACATACATCCAAAATACATCTCAAATGAGCCTGGCTTCTGGCGCAGGCAATCCAGACTGGTCACGAACGCGACCGAAATTAGTCCGCTGCGAAGCCTGGTGGCTTCGCAGCAACAAGTGAATATATTGGAGATCATGTGTCTGACCTGTGGAGAAACAATTGAAGACATAACTTTGTGCCTACCTGAAACACGTTTTGCTCGTATTTTATTTTATTAATTTGTTACATTTTTCGAATAACTTACAACTCGGCCGTGTCCTTCAACAAGCCATTTACATTCCATCCCACAACAACAACAACAACAATTATAACAATTTATAGATCTGCAAAAGAAGTATTACCCCTCAAATGACATAACTGTTGAAAATTTTCAGATTTTTTCGTATTTAGAACAAATTCAGATCAAAGTCAAGTGTCAAGTTATAGGAAAAGTAGCATCTTGCATTACTATGGAAGCCCTATAGCGCTCTCTCTGAATAAAATAGACCCTTCTCCAAAATGGCGACAGAAAATTCAAACAAGTTAAAATTAGCTAAAATTAAAAATTTATACCAGCACTAGAAAGAACACCTTTATTTTAGCAACCCTGCAAAGGTTCAGCATCTCAGGTGTAGTATCAGCTGAGAAAATGTAGGTTGAATATTGAGAAATTTGCAGACGTTTGTATGACTGTGGGTTTAATGCATACCTCCAGTCATACAATCGTCTGCAAATATGTCAATTTTCAACTTACATTTTCTAAGCTGATATTACACCTGAAATGCTGAAACTTTACAGAGTTAATAAAATAAAATGTTCTTTCTAGTGCTGGTATAAGTTTTTAATTTTGACTTAATTGAATTTTCGGCTGCCATTTTGGAGAAGGGTCTGTTGAAACGTCGTCCTCTTATTCAAATCTTAAGTGCGTTAAAACAGCATTCATTATTTCCACACTTTCTTGCATATAAATCAAATATTGCAATTGGTCAAGTAGGAATGGAATTAGAGTATTGACTGCCTGGAATAACCTTTGCGACGAGCAGAGCCAGACAGTCACAGTAACCATTACAAGACATCAAAGTACATCTCTTACAGAAATGAGGACTGCTTTTGTGACATGTCTCCTGCTGTTTGTCCTGATGACACATGCCAACCCTATTGCTAATGTGGAAAAAGAAAATTATGAAGGGATCTTAAAGAAGCTGGAAGCCAGGGAGAAGAGATCGCTGGAATTCGGCTGGGAGGACATGTGTAAACGTAAGTAACCAGAATTACCAACACATTGAATTACCACTTATTCAATCCTCTTTTCTCCCTTAGGCGTCATAAAGACAATAGGTTTCTGTACCATTTAGCTTTTCACGGGATAGTGATAAGGATGTTAGCCCTGTGCTCAACCCCCGTTCTGAAGGACCACAGTATCTAATTTCAAAAAACGAAAGGTGCCTTGCCGAGACTGTCAAATTCCTCGGGTTTGAAGAGCACTTTCGAAAAGCTCCGTTTTCATGACAGATTACTGTCGACGGCAGAATTTACTGTAAAATAAAGGTCCACTTCCCGGAGGAATTTGAAAACGCAGCTTTATTTCTACGATTAGGCCTATGGTCCCCACTAATCCGTCACAAGAACAATACTTTTCGAAAACGCTCTACAACTTGGATGAATTTGAAAACCCCGGCATTGCGTCCTAGTGTGATCGGAACTAGAACATTTTCTAGGACGATCACGTCATGGGAATCATGTGAATTCAACCTCGTTCCCAGGCTATCTCTTCTCTGCTTCCTAACGATCAGGGTAGGAAGATTTCTCCGGCTTAGTATGGATGAAAAACGTTTGAAGCATTTTCATAGCAAAAACGCCATTTTCAAATTTTTCCAAGGAAGTGTGGATAAGGCGTTAAACTGCTAGTATCCTCCTGGGACAGTCTCAGCACAAGGGGGCGATTTGAAAAGGCCATTTCCGAGTTCCCTTGTGTCTCGAGTCTAAGTGCGAAACCTTTCTTATGAAAATGACTTTGATTTGCATGAAAATGAAACTGCATGCAGAGCTCATTTTGATATGAATGGTTTCGCATTTAGACTCGTTTTGAAACAGAGACACAAGAGAACTCGGAAATGGCCTATTTTACCCCCTTTTGACATTCCTCCAAAACTTAAAATTGCTTTAATTTCATTGTAGTGCACACATTAATTAAAAACCTCGACGCTCGCCTGTCAAAGATTGAGGAGGAGATTGCAGAGTGGAAAAAAACCTCAAACAACAGCTCAGCCTACAACAACTGCTGCTCCAACAACTGTTGCTCCGACAACTGCTGCTCCAACAATTGAAGGTTAATAGACACTTTTACTGTTTCTGATGCCATCTTGCTCGAGGGGAAAAACACAGCACTAAATGACAGTAAAGGGTTAAGTAGATGAATGGGAGCTAAAAGTTTGATGCCTAATAAATTTAGAGCTAAGTGAGTGGCGTTCCGAAGATTTTATGACTTTCAAGGAAACTATAACTAACAAAAGGGTTTTTTGATCAAATCATCTCGCAGAATTGTGTGACACATCCGGGATATTTACGGGTGCAATGCCGCTAAGTTTGAAAGACTGACAGGGAAAAAAGGCATGACACAATAGAGAAAAATGGCCGCAATGGGCAGAGGTCTTCCTGCCTTTTATTCTCTTACAGTTTAATGTCAAAAGGCTTGCACATGGCTTTTAAATAAAAGATTTTTATAATGAAATAAGAACCATTTTTTACTCGGCACCATCTCATTGACCTTTATCAATTTTATGTTCAATTTGGCCTACTTCGGGTAAATTGCAGTTTGAGAAATAGTGTTATGATAACTTTGAAGCAGAATTTCTTCAAAATGAAGATATCAAAACGACGCTTAAAAGACTGGTGGATGTCTCGCTCGTTTGAACGTTTTTGTGTGAAAAGTAGTTTAGACTTTTAGCAACTGATTGGGTTTCTTAAGTGTTAATGATCCTTACGTGTTTTTAATTCGAAGGGATCAAAAATGAAGCCCTGTTAGTGGGGTACCCATGTCCCCCGTCTGAATTTCACAGCAAGCTATGTCGCAATTTCGGAACATTCTCGTGTCGCCTGTCGGAATTTCATTGATACATTTTTTAGCTCGTTGCCCCTCTGACAATCCACATTCGCTGGAACGACGCCAACGGAACACACGGACTCGATCTTTAGCACTTTTAAGGTAATTCCTCTGAAATAAAAGTGACAATAGATTTTTGTTCAAACTTTGTCTGCTAAATATTTATCATATGACAATTTCAATTTTGAAATAAAAAAGGGGGCTGCTCATGCTCATTAAGGAGCACTGAGGCATTAAAAATGCCCCATTATAGCATTATGTTTATTAGAAGAACACATTCCCAGTATAATTATAAATTTTTGTGACCGAGGCTTATGAGAACATGCATTAAACTACGTACAGTCGATACGCTTGTCGGACACAAATAATCATTTTAAGTTTGAATTAGACAGAAAGCTGAATCCTTGATTAAAATTTGAACCAAATTTCTTGTAATGGTGACCAAATGGCAAATGGAAAAGACCACAATGTATCCGCTATTTTCCTTATTTATTCAATTTTCAGCAATAGAAATCAGAAAAGTTTTTTCTCAAGCAAAGTTTATGATAAGTTGATTACAATGACTGGAAATAAAGTTGGGGTGCCCGTGCTCGTTGGTGAGCTATAGCCATTTTTCAACTGCTAGAGCTCAACATCAAGGCAAATCCACCATGTTTTCAGTGTGCGCGTGCACGAGAGCGCGCTAAATGACGCCATAAATTATGCGCAGAAAGGATGCGCAATGCAAATATGAGGAATGACCTTAAACCCAGGTGTATAAATGGGTACCGGCAAATTTAATGCTGGGGGTAACCCTGCGATGGACTAGCATCCCATCCAAGGGGAGTAGAAATACTCCCAATCGCTTCATGCAACAGAAACCGGGATAAGCTCCGGCCTGATGAGTCACTTGGCCCGAATGCAGACTTTACTTAAATGTGCAATACTTCAGTATTCAGACTACTTGGAATAGTTATTTAACTTAATAAATTTCCATCTAGTAAACTATACAAGTGAATCAAGGCCTAATCTGGCAAAGCAATCGAGCGATAATAACGTTTCTACAATTCTGGTAGTACAACGGTCTAATGGACACGCGTGATAAACGCAGTGCGCATGCGTGCCTTCCCTGCTTCCGGCGCGAATTTGCCATCGAAATTATACGCGATACCAAAACAAACTAGATTCCGGCCGCGAAATTCAAAAAAATAAGCTCCACACACAAAAGATAAGCTTAAGATTTCACGAACACAAAGTTTGTTAATTGCTTTAGTTTCTCTCTTTTGCACCACATACTTTCCTCCTTGCACCAAAGGCGAAAATCATGTTTGAAAGTCCACGCTCGCTTTTGTTTCACTCTGAAGTCGAACATAAACACTGAGAACGGCGATGCACGAATTTGCCTAATGAGCGGCTTTCTTGCTCGATCGCCGCGAACTTTCTAGAAATCCTTGCTCCAGTGCATACCTGGAGGTTTAACGTTTCCTGCTTTGAAGTTTTGGATGCTAATAAAGTTCGATTTTAGCTCAAAAAAAGGCGTTCTTGTTGTGAAGTTCGCATTCGCAACCGCCATTTGAAAATGGAGACCCTTGCGCATGCGCAGACGTTTTGCACGCGTGCTGGTCTAATGTTTCTTTCTAGTTAGTTGTCAGACAGTGCTTTTCTGTAACTATAACAACCCAGGAGGAATGACATTATCGACCATTCATTATCCGCAAGGCATGCGTTTAGAAGAGGTCTGTGAAAAATGAACTAAAGGTCCAGACGATTTGGGCGGATGACACTGAGTACTTCTGGATGTTGTGCGAAGTGGTATTTCTCCGAAGACCAGGTCTGCTGGGTTCTCACCATCATCAGAGTCGATGTCGCTGTCCTTTTCACCGCCTTCTTTTTTTGGCAAAAGGTCTTCGGCGTCATTTTGGTATCGAAGAAATGTCTCGTATGACACCTCCGTCAATTTCACGAAATCACACCCTTTTTCAAAATGCCATTGCTCCACTTTACCGACTAGAGCATCTTGGAGAATTCGTACGGTTTCATTCAAATAAACAGGAAGCGGTCTTCAAATGAAGAAAAAACAACTCAATATCACAAAAATAATTCTCTTCCTTGTCGGTGACATCAGCTGCGACATTTCCAACAAAGAATGGTCCCTTGTTTGGGTATCCACGTATGTGATCGCGCTTAACCATTACAACACTGTTGGCCTGAAATAAAATGGCTCTTCTGTAACATCCCTCTAATTTCCAAACGTGCGAGTGCCGGCAATCTGTGAATGACCATTTAATATGAAGATTTCACTCACCTGGTCGCTCTCTTCTCTCTAACTTGTCTTGTTTTTCTCGCTTTCTCTTTGCCTTCTTGTGTTTTTTTTTGTGTTTTCCCATACCGTTGATGCCGTTCAACGGCACTCCAACGACTCGCTTATGACTCTGATAGTGATATATTTCAATAACTAGCTTGCGATTTGGAACACCGAGATGAACGCGATCAAAAAAAGTATCTCTCTGATAGATTGATGGAGCGCGCACGTCTCGCACTTGGGTCATGCAAGGAGAGCATGATACGCAAACCGACAAAGTCCTCAAAAGGAGTGATGCACTGAATACGTCAGTGACATGAAATGAACAATCAAAACAGCAGTAAAATGAGATGTATTCTGTTCGCCTTTATTGGACCCTCATTAGCCATAATTAGCCATTATTGTAACAGTGATCATTATTAAGTAATTACGTCCGAATTGTGTACGCGCAAATGTTCCGCAGTCCGCAAAACATTCACAGTTCTGAAATTCGCTGTAGGTCTGTCTTGACATTTGTGTCGCTTTCGCCAATTCGTTGCAACAGTCTGTCGGTCGTCGCCAGTTCGTGGCCCTCATGTCGCCGGTTCAAGGCCATGTCGCTTGTCGGAATTAACCCCTAACAGGGCCTCAAAAATTGAATAATAATGGTTTTCAACAAAGAAAAGACCTTCCCACTGGAACACCGGGAGTTCGGTTTTGAATAGATGGGTAAAGTCACAGATAAAAGACAAAATGAAAGTGGCTTTTTCTTTGATGAGGCTGAGCAGACAACCGGCAATGAACGGAAAAGTGCTAAGTAAGTTAGTGACGCGGGCTTAACACTTGTTACTCGTGTTTTATCCATTACCCGTTACAAGACAAAAGTCTTGAAATATATCATCGCGACATGTAACTATTCGATCGATGTTAAAAAAAAAACAGACATGAAGAGGAATTCCGCTTAGCCTTTTCTGTTCATTGAAGGTTGTCTGCCCAGCCTCATCAAAGAAAAAGCCACTTTCATTTTGTTTTTATCTGTGACTTTGCTCTCGGAAAACTGCTCGCTTCTAGGAACAGATAATGTCCGCGGACAAATATCCTAGCATATTTTCACGCCAAATGGAGGCTATTATTTTCTAGTGCCCG
>JAHPZR010013379.1:0-22500 GCA_019787425.1 Platygyra sinensis
TACATAATAAGCTGTGTTCACTACTCTGAAATTTTAAGCTGGTGAGCGGTCCTTTTGACGTCGATTCTTTTCCTCGGATCTACGCCTCTGAGTCAAATCGTCCCAGGTTTGATACGTGAGGAATGGCGGATCGGTAACATTCCAAACTTATACTCAAAGTAAACAGCCTTTGTATAAAAATGAACGTCAGAATTTGCCTAGTCAAGGTGTTAGCAGACACCGTTGCAGATCTCAAGGAGAAAAGGGAGAGTGTATTTTTTTGATCAGCAGGGGCACTTAAGCAGGGCGAATGGCGCTGTTTGACACCTTTTGGAGACGTACTAGTGGTCGGTAAACTCAACTGGTCGCATTTATACTTATTAACTGCTGATAAGAACATTTAAGCTACAGGGTGACAGCGCAAATAAATTAGTAAGAGTAATCAGTGTTGCTTTTGACTGAACATAAATCAGGTTGTCAAATAAGCCGGCTTTAACCGGCGCAATTTCACGCGGCTATTTTGGAATACTGTGCTGGTTACTCTAGATGTTAGTTAGGTGCAGTTTTTCTGACGATGATATTTGAGAATAAAATGTACAATAAGCCCCTACTTTTTGGATGGAATCCTCCCTACTACACACCCTACTGACCACTGCCTGAACATTGTCCTCGTGTTAGCTCACTTCTGGCAGTCTTTTCTCTCATACTTCTCTTGTGAGGCACACCGTTCGGCTAACGTAACGACCTCTTTCCTCATCTCAGCGCGCAGCCCTCGCACTCAGTTGAGTCACCGAATATGGGTAATTGCATTTTATTTCTACTTTGAATTGATTTTGATGTGATGCCAATTAATAGTTGTAAGACTAAATTTAAAAAGTAGTACAAACATTTTCACAGTGTTGTTTTACTGTCTTTTTTTTCATTTGCGGGGCAACGTATTTTCGCGCGTACACTATTGAGTGATACTTTTTCCTTTAAGTTATGTTTAAAGCTTTTGAGGCGTACTTGTTTGGCATGATTTGACTTGCAGAGACCCCTATTTTCATAAACTCAGTAACAGTGTATCGTCACAAGGTTTTGATCCATATACATATAAGTAGGCTCTTGTGTATAATTAAATTTAATTGTTTCTCAAAGTACAAGATGTACATGGTATATTGTCTTTGATAGTATGTCATTTACCAAATGTTTAAATTAACAACTTTAATGAAGGTTCGCCTAAAAAAGGGCGGCATTAAAGATTCACCTAATTAACTGAAGGCAAAATGTCATTTTTTCCTGTGAAATATATTTTTTGAATACATACACGTATTTTCTTATATTTTTATTTTCAAATAAATTAAAATTTCAACATCCCGCGGTAGCTATACTAACCTGGCTTGAATCTTGGCTTTTGATTCCCCAGGCGATTTTGCGGCTTGTCAATAGTATCATAACCATGATTTTTGCACAAGTATATTGTTAAGGCTATGATTCCTGAGATGCCTGCTCACATCTTTCAGCATGCCCCCTATGAATTAATTCGGTTACACTAATCAAGGTGATGATTCTCACAAATGTCTTGCAACATCAAGGCTTTGATTCTTATAACTTACATAATTGCTGTTGATTTCATGAGAGGGCTGTTAAAACCTACAGTTATGACCCCCTATCACACAGATGTTATAATAGGTTATTCATTAGAACGAATTCCCTGTGATATCCCGTGAAAGAACTAGAAGAATCAACCTATTTTTAATGAGATGTACATACCTTGTGATCGTCCGAAAAAATCCTTTTACTAGTCCCTTTTAGAATAGCCTTGTGTGGCTTACATCCGAAATGGTAGCTCAATTAACATTTCGATATTTGCGGCCGGGCAGAAAAAAAAAATCCAGAGAAATTAACATGAAAGTTCCCTCGCACGCAGAACGCAGCAGTATGGCGAGCAAAAGCCGTCGTGTAAGAAACACACCACAGTACCTCAGGAGCTGCTGTTCGCCGCCGATTGGGCAGAATAATAAACAGGATTTTTTTCTAGCCCAACTCAGGAGGCAACATGGTTAGAGCCGTTTGGAAATGGTTCTCGGTCAGATGTCGGTTCCCAGGGGCTTCTTACCGCCATTTTTTTTTTTTTTTAATGTGGGGGGGGGGGGGGGGGTTGGTTGGTTTTTATTTTGTTTTGTGTTGGTTAATTTGGGAGGGGGGGGTTTAAAAAAAAACAAAAAATAAGAAAAAATGGGGGGGGGAAAAAAAAAAAAAAAAAAGAATAAAATGAACAAAAAAACAATAAAAACCTTGTAACCGGCGACCGCTTCATTTCTTTGCCCCCCAGTATTTTCCTCTCGCCCCAAACTAAACCCGCCCCTGGGCTCCGCGGGATGCATCCTAGTCCTTCTCGGGGGGGGACATACACTTCAGAAATCGATACGATTATTTCATTCCGGAGTCAGTTCCAAGCGGAAGTTTTCGAGACGCGCTAATAGCGTCGAAAGTAACCCTAAAACTTTTCAGCGTCTACGTTTCTTGGTTTCATTTCACGTGTGAGCATAATTTATCTTAAACTAGTAGTTTCCATTGGAAAGTGAGTGCTGCGAGTGAATTTATGTGCATAGATGTTTTTGTTATTTAGGAGCATTGTAAGAGGATAGTCTAACTGGGCTACTAGATCATAGAGTGATTTGCCAAAGGCTAATGGGCCTGAAAACCTTTTCTGTTCTAAACCGTCTTAAGGTCAACACATACTGTTGCACTAATGCCGAAAACCTTCAATCGGTATTCACAATAAGTTGACCGCTACCACATCACGTCACGATTAATTATGACAACAATGTATTTTGTACCATGCTGTTTTCATTGAGTGTTCACTGAGAGGCCTCCTCCGTTAAACTGCCAAACTGCTTTGTTTTAGATGTTTAAATGCTCCTTGAAATCTTTTTACGTTAACTCGGCCGTGTGCGAACGACTTGCGTTTTTAAATGCGTTGTAACATTCCCGACTCATCCACAGTCACGCTGTTGCTCCACGCTTATTGGGTGATGCTAAAGTAATGCGTCCAATCAGGGTGAGCAAGGCAGCAGTGACACATCCTTAGCACACCAATTCCGAAGTAGATGCTGGTCGCTTCGGGGGGGGGGCCGTCTGAAAATATTTGGTGTTTAACACTTGGATCTTACATAGATCTCGATGAATGCTTACAGAAGAAGAATCAACCTTTCAGTTCTCTGGTGTTCCATTTGGAAGCTAGGGCGATTCAAAGTTCTCGGTAAAAATCTGCTAGGTGCTCGAGCGTCAAAAACGATCTTTCCCCTGTCGGGACTCCTTCTCTATAACGTGGTAGTAACAACGTCATGTCAAAATCCACAAAACGCTCAAATTTCCTATTTTGAGCCCCTAAAAGTTTTGTACGAGTAAACAGTTTTTAAGTGGGGAAGACATAATAATTTCAATTCTACGAAAAACGCACTAGGAGACTACTTTTTTCTCGACATTTTCAAAAAAAAAAGAGGTGTGGCTAGATTTATTCGAACCACTCTTACACAGTAAGGGGTTTCCAAAGTGTTTCCACGTTTCCACGAAGGGTTTCAAAGCGTTTCAAGTTCCTAGGAATTGAGCCTTCAAATATTCTGATTAAACAAAAATCGGCGCTTTAATCTATAGGAAAATTTATACAACCTTCCTTGCAGGGAAAACTCTTCGCCGGCGAAAACGTGGACTCTCTACACAACAGGATCTTTTTGAATCGAAAGAAGCCTCGATTTCGATTACTTGAAATCGAGGTGAATGCGGGTGATATACTATACTCCAAAATACATCTCAAGAGCCTGGCTTCTGGCTCAGGCAATCCAGACTGTGCAGCGAAACGTTGAACTCTGATTTTTTTTCAGGGCTTTTTATTTACCAATTGCTTAAATTGGGAAATTTACTGTGATGATCACTCCTTCACATTCATCTAACAACCGCAGTACAAATATGAATTATTTTCATATCTATTTCACATCACTTCACTGCACGGGAAAATATGAACTCTATAAATTGACCTCGCTCCCAATGTGTGGCTTCATAGCTCAGTGGTAGAGCATCGCACGGTATCGCGGACGGGTTCGAATCCCGTTGAAGCCCTGATTTTTCTAGGTCAGGCTTCTTCTTTCCAATTGCTTAAATTGGATAAATTTACTGCGATGATCACTCTTCACATTCATCTACAACCGCAGTACCAAATATGAATCATTTCAATATACTTCACATCACTTTCACTGCACTGCACGGGAAAATATGAACTCAATAAATTGACCTCAGCTCCCAATGTGTGGCTTCATAGCTCAGTTGGTAGAGCATCGCACCGGTATCGCGGAGGTCACGGGTTCGAATCCCGTTGAAGCCCTGATTTTTTTCAGGCTTCTTCTTTCCTAATTGGCTTAAATTGGAAAATTTTACTGGCGTATGGATCACTCTTCACATTTCATCTTATGATTCAAATACACAGAGATTTGATATACTAAAACCACATTATTGGACAACGAAAGCTCCAACAACTACGAAATATACATCTCCGTCATTATGAAAAATCTACGATGTGCGAATCAATTGATTTCTATTCGGTCTATGAACCTAATAGACACACGAAAACTGTTAAATATTCAAGACCGAGAAGAAGGAACAGAGTGGCTTTTCGAAGCACGTGTTTTTCGCAATCCATTTTAACTCAGTGGTTTAGCAAACTCTCCTGAAGCTCTGAACTTGTCACGTACTATAAAAAAACAGAAAAAAAAAACAGTTTGGTCTTCCCCTTCCCCCCCCCATAGGCGGGCATGATCCAGAAACGATCAATCTGACGAACTAAATTCAGTCTTTATCTTTCATTTGGAATTGGCGGGTTTTTTTTTATTATTATTAACGTTCTCCTCTTTTTCGCGTATTGGTTAAGGACGGCGTTGGGACGGTTTAAGGCGCCGAGATCGTCCGTTTCTGAATCGGTTTCATCATCGTCTAAGTAATTTCTAAAGATTAATCCGCCGCTCTTTTCTTTGGCGGTGAGGAAGCAATTGGTGACGGTGATTTTACTGTGGGAGGAGGGGTCAGTATGACAGGATTTAACGGAGTTTACTGCCGTAGGTCCTTGTAAGACGGCCCCTTGATTTAAATTTGGTGCCACGTTGAAGGGGTTTAGGGGCGTAGAGGGCGCTGTTACCGTTGGAGAATCTCTAGACTTGTTGGCAAATTAACTTCCGGCTGACTGGTGTTCATCTCTTGAGGTTTATTTCTAGCTGGAAGTGGTGTGTGTGTGTTCAATTGTTGTTTGAAAGTCAGGTATCTGTTTTGGGCAGCTGTAAGATAACCTGCTTTAGCTTTCTCATCTTCTCCGAGGATCTCTGCGAGAGAGAGTAGCATCGCATTCCGCTTTGTAAGCGCTTGCATGGTTGGGAAGAAGAGGGTCTGATGAAAGATTTTTGCTGTTTCAGATATCTTTAGTAATCTCCTGAGGGATATTTTCTTCCATCGCGTGCTTGATTAATCTCTCTTCTCTCAGGGGAGGCACGTGTTGTTTCTCAGCCTACAGTCATCTTGAGTTTGTAGTTTTTTCCACTCTGATCAAACAGATACCTCATAGGGCCTTCTTACAGTCTTACTTCATATTGTTTTAGGAAGAAAATCGGTGGCGCCCGGGATACATTTGTTTGGCTAGGGTCAAAACTTGCTAGCTGATCTCGGAGGATTCTTGAACAACACCGAGTAGTGGCTGTTTTAAACTGATGCTTCGGTCTGGCCTTTTCCTTGATGGAATACGTTCTGTTTGACCGATGTACAATGACACTCAGGTTGCGATGATGGGGATCCTCTGGTAAAACAAAATTGACGCACTTCTCTGATCTTTGCCGGCATCAAATCATGCTGATCGTCACACGACGATGTTAATTCCGTTTGTTAGCACACTCACATAAGCATCCTGTTCTCCCGTGCTCTGTTGGGCGTTGTCACTCGCTCACACAATCTTGAGGCATGTTTACCGGTTACGCCCGTGACTAGCTATGATTACCCATTATGTATTATTCGCGGTTGTCCTCGCACCCCCGCCTGACGCCGTAACAACCCACCACACGTACTCTTCTTCGGGAAGGTAGGAAGGTTAATCATTTCTGCAAGCCTGTGTCAACAGCGATTTGGACGCCAGACAGTCTTGCCTGATCCCGTCATCCCCGCCACCCTACAAGTAGGGATCGGTGTGTTCAAACTGGGAAACCGCTGACACTTGCTCAGTGGAATAGTGCATCGCATTAACTGGAGTGATAGTGACCCGGGAGGTACTGTGCCTATTATTGATTATGTCTTTTCATTACCTGTCCTTTTCTGGGGCATTAAAGGATTTTTCACAGTAGGGACAGGAACCAACCTCATGTCGACCTCCTTCGACAGCTGAAGTGTAAAAGTGAGAATGAAGTGCAAAACGTTCCTCGTTTTACTATAGGCTTAGCAAATTCTCACAGTTTTATTGTTTAAACTCCACCAAGGATGTCTTCTGACGATGAGGTGTCTAAAGCAACGATGACGAACCACGAATTAAGACTTTTAGAGAATCTCTCAAAACCCGTTTCCAGAGAAACGCGAGAGGGGACGGCTGTTACACAGTAAGGCTGGCTTCCAGATTATTCTGTTTTGGGGCCCACGTGGGCAAATACTTCGAAAAAACCGCATAATGCCCTGTAACAAACATCGCAACTGAGTTAGTGGCAATAGCATGACTGCTGCCTCCTAACGATGAGGTAGAATCAAGCGGCAAGAGCGCTTTATACCTTCCTGGATGGGCCTGGCAGAGTTGTAGGATGTTGACAAGTCGTTTAATAAAAAACAACGAAGATTTTTTTTGGAGCCGACTTTAACTAAGAAAATGAAAAGGTTTATCGAGAGTAACGATAGGGATAGGTTTATGATGAGGAGGGGGGAGAATTGGCACAGCGGAAACGTAGCGACGGTAACGTGAAGGCGAGGAAAGTCAATCTGAAAGCAGTGATGAGGAAAGTGATAGCGAGTCTGATCAGTCTGAAAGAATCATGCAACAAGAGACCTCGAAACCATGTCGTCATTGTCAAAATAGAAATATGTCCGTAACTGCAGTGGTTAAGTGTCCCGGATGCTTTTGGCACGATAACTATTCTATTTGTCCCATTTGTGGTTACGACATCCCGGTTGACAACGAACATATAAAAGACGTCTTTGCCCATTGTAATGACTGTGGTGCAACGTGTCACGAAAACATGAAAACATCGAAAATGAGCTTATATTTTCCCAGTGAAGACTGAATTTATTCGTCATATTGATGTTTCTGGATCATGCCCGCATTGAAAGAACAAACTGTAGTACTTGACAAGTTAGAGCTCAGAGAGTTGTAAACACTGAGTTAAAATGGATTGCAATAACAGTCTTCGAAAAGCACTTGTTCATTTTCTCGGTCTTGAATATTTAACAGTTGTTTTGTGTTGTCTATTAGGTTCATAGACCGAATAGAAATCAATTTAATTCGCAATCGTAGATTTTTCATAATGACTGAGATGTATATTTCGTAGTTGTTGGAGCTTTCGTTGTCAATAAATGTATTTTTATTCATTTCAAATCTCTGTGTATTTGAATCATATCGCTATTAACAAGCAATAAAGTCTCTTAAGAAAACGTGCTGTTCAAAAATATTTATTGTCGCGTGTTGACAATTCATTAGCGCTCTGAACTTCTATTGTTGTCATTTCAATGACAGAGCTGTCCCATGGGTTTCTCCGTTCGAGTTTGTCAGTATGCAAATCGGGGGTTAAAAGTAAGAGGCACTGCGTGACTAACGGAGCGGAAAACTCGAGCAGTTAGCTAAGAATTAATTCTCTCTCTCATCAGCAAAGCTGAGAATAAAAGCATGGTAGATTCTACCTAATCGGGGTTAAAAGAGCCCGGTTTCGAAAATCAGAGAACGTTTTCAAAGAAAGCTAGAGAACCTTATTACGCTTTCAAAAATTTGCGCTTGTCAACATTTCCGAATCCGACGGACAGTTAAACAAGCGTCCAAAAGAGCTTGAACTTCGCGAACATCGGTAACGGAAGCCATGTTGATAAACAGGGAACATAATTTTCCAAACAACGAGCTCGAACGAATTATTTCCCAAGCGCTTTCGTTAAAATTCGCTCTTATAATTTTAACACGAAAGAGATTTTTTCCAATCAGGGTTAATTATTAACGAGCAAGTCTAGGCGAGTTCAAAATGGCATTGTGAAGAAACCAGTTTTTGGGGCTGGTTAGCCTGGATAAATCAGTTAATGAGAAACCACAGCAGTAACGACCAGAACATGTTAACGTATTCCACAGCAATTTTAGATCAAGTTAATTTATTCCTCCGCACGCTAATGAGAATCCTCCGCTTCCTCCGCACTTTAATGAGAATCCTCCGCTTCCTCCGCAATACTCCGCAAAAAAAAGGAAACCGTGGTCCCTCCCCTAACTCACTAATTATGAATTATCGATTGAATTATTTCTATATATTTTCACAATAATAATATATAATAATAACTTTATTTAATTGTCGTCTGGTATTTAGCAACAACACGCTGCTAATTGGGGACTCTGTAAATAACAACAATATTTCAAATAGAACATAAACTATTACGAATCCCAACTGGCGGGAGGCTGACCAGTTGGCTATTTACACAACGCAGTCAAGGAGTCGAACTCGGGCGTACCGAGAACAAATCCATATAGCAGCAGGGTGGAGGACTTGAACCTGGGAACTCCAGATTTCAAATCCAACGCCCTAAACCACTCGGCCACGCTGCCTCCCCAGCAGCGGGATGTCGAAAGTGAATCAAGTCAGGTACAAACTGAAACAGTGGAGTCCTGGATGGAAAGGCATGGAATGAGAGTCGCCTTCTTTGTTAATGTAAAGGGTGAGAAAGAAGAGCCGGTTGTTATCTGGAAAAGCAAGAACCCAAGATGTTTCAAGAATTTAAGAGACAAACGAAGGCCCACGAATGTTACCTATTTCTCGAATCCAAAATCTTTGATGAATTCATAAATCATGATTGAGGTTTTGGAAGGAATCAATAGAAGAATGCGAAGGGAGCAAAGAGAAAATCATTTTATTCACCGACAACGCAGGTTGTCACCCAGTGTCCCTGTGCAGGAAATATTTTCAAACATAAAAGTTCTCTTTCTCCCTCCCAATACGACATCACGACTTCAACCTCTCGATGCAGGCGTGATTAAGAATTTCAAAGTAAGGTACAGGAAACTCCTCCTTATTGGTCTGTACATCCCTGATGCAGTTCTTTCAAATAATACAGAAATGTTACGGCCACCGAGACCTTCCGAACTGTGTGAGAATACAGTCAATCTCCCACCAGTACCACATGCTATTTTCCACTCTCCTAACTGGCAACACAGAAATCACAACGGAATATCCTCGTCGTGTCCAGCGACTTGTTAACTCTTCTGGGCAGGACATCATATTCGGGGTAACTGGAGGAAGACAGAAGCCCCCAAAGCAAATACTGCTACCGTACGCAGTAAAAACTTTGACTAACGCTGTTGAACTTATTCAGGTGTTAAACCGACGTGAGCATGGGATCGCGTATTCTCAAATTGAAGAAATAAACACCGCACTTTGGCTACAAAAATGGCCTTGACACCTTATAATAAGGTTACTTTGCCTGAAAATATTCAGGCCTATGTCAACACAGCGCTTGCGTAGGATAACATTGATAGACTAGAAGCAACCCTTTCAGGAGTGGGAAAATCGCGTCGAGTAAATGGCATTGCTGTCCAAGCCAGGTATTTTAATCCGAACCTCTCTTCCGGCCCCTGGAATTGATGAAGCTAGGACAAGGAAAAAAAGCATTGATCCTTCAGTAATCTCGATTGTCCCTCCATACAGCGCTGGTGATCGCTGCGGTCCACGCGCGGGAACATTCGTCTAGGTAACAGCTAAAGAGATCTTGGAGGAAGCAAGAAAGAAAATTTTGCTTTGGTTCTTAGTGCGACTTCTTGCAAACGAGAAGCGGAAAGCCAGTGGCTGGACAGGATTCAATATTTCCGTTCGTAACAAGGTTCAATGACGTAAACTTAATGATGTCGATGCTCGGAGAAAGCTGGATCAATCCCTCTAATTATAAAGGCGAAAAGCAAGACCTAGTTTGTCTATCCATCGGCAAGCTCGCAACTCCTGAGATAGAGAAAGATCTTCAGGTGGAGGCTGAAGGCTAAGGACCGGCTTGAATCTGATCCACCTAAGGTGAAATTCCAGAAAATTCCAAAAATTCCAGAAAATGACAAAACTTAAACTAAAAACATTTGATGATCTCTCAAAGAAGATGAAAGTACAGAAAGGAGCAAACAAGAAACTAATCATTAAAGCGGATCGTGCCCTGAGATGAATGATGCACTGTGCCACACTCTCGAGCCTATACCCTGGGCCCTTGCTTCCGCCAATGGGTCGCTGAAGAAAACAAACAAAGCATCACTTTTTAATTGACAGCACCTGACGTGATTCGACAGCCGTGCGCGCAAACTATTGACGGAATGGTAATGGCCTAAAAGATAAGAGGCGACCAGAAACATTTGCTGAAGTAGCTGACAGTTTCATGTACATGATTTTGAATGAAAAAATAGATAGCCAGCGTATTGACGTGTTCTTTGACGTTTACTGAGATAATTTGATCAAGAACCCCAAGAAAGAAAAGAGAGGCTCGAAAAACGCTCATCAGTGAATTCCGAAACATTAAGGCAGACCACAAGATTCCTGTCCAATTCCAAAAATTCGCTTTTGATCAAATTCATTGCAGAGGAGTGGCAAAATGAGAGGCACAGAGAGAGGCTTGCTAAAATGACATTTTTTTAACCACCGAAAAATTACTGCTATGAAGTCTCCTCTATCGGAATGAAAACTAGGGAAGAGTTAAGGTCGACGCAAGAAGAGGCACTTACTAGAGTGTTTATTTTTCATGCAGCACATACAGCCGCCGTAGGATACAGAGCTGTAGTTTTTACGTCAGAGGATTCTAATGTGTATTTGCTGTCTCTTTGGCCTTTAAAGGCCTCATTTTATGTCCTAAGGTTTGGTAAACGCAGTCAACAGACTCGAACGACAGACAGATGTCTAAAGAATCGTTTGAATGCTGGGGTCAAAACTGTCTGGATCTTTTCCTGGTCTCCACGGCTTCACCGGCTCCGACAGTGCTATTGCTTTTTCGGGAAAGGGCAAGGTATCAGCTTTGAGCTTTCTAAACAAAGCAAGTCATTTCAAACCCTATTTCAAGAAATAGGCGTGGAGTGGAACCTCACAGATGAGATATTTTCAAAGCTTCAAGAATTTACCAGCAAGATGTACAACTCTGAGACAAAGACCTATGATGTCACGAGCTTCGCTATTGGTATGGGATGTTTACATTTTGATTGACTGATTGATTGATTGATTGATTGATTGATTGACTTTTTATGATCTGCTGTTAGTAGTGTATTAGGCTCTTTGACTACCGCATGATTATGGAGTTTGTAATGATATTCAATTTTGTTTCTAGGTTATTATGTCCCAACAAGGCAAAGTCTACTTTTAACGCAGCTACCTCCCTGTGCAGTTTGTTTATTGATGCACTCTTTGAGAGTAAAGTACCAAGCTGCTATCTTGAGAAGGAGTCTACGGAGCGGCTCTCAAGTCTTTTCACCAGTTAGTCATGGATGACTTGAGAAAGACGGCAACTTATCCATCAAAAGGTTGAGTGGAGAACCAGCCCCTGCAGTTATTCTTTAGTTTCTCTCCTGTTGTTGTGCAAGATTATGCAAACTACCTACCTGTAGGTGCCTTACTAATGCCCTTAAATGCACCGTTATGTGCCAACTTGCGACTGCAACAATCGTGGCGAGGAAGAAGAGATTTTTGATGACAAATGTTCTGCTGATGATGTTGATGATGATGATGATGATGATGAGAAGGAGTAGGAAGATCAACTCATTTTAAACATCAATATTAACAATTCGTTAAGTTCGCAAGTTATGTAATAATCACTCCAACTCCTCTATTATGCTCTCATTTTTCTTGAAAATATGTGCTTCTTCAATCTATATGAACTATTTAAATGATCTTTTAATTTGGTATAACAAGTGTTTTGAATCAAAAAGTAAAATGCTTTCAATTTTGAAACACATTTGCCACATTTTACTTTAGAATAATGATGTTTTAACATCCAAGAAGGCGAATCCAAGATGGCGGATCCAAGATGGCGGACGGGTTTTAATTGAGACCGGCTGTCTTGCTAACAATTGCGTCTCACAAAATCATTGGTTGTTAAATATTTCCTGTATCTTGTTTCAGTTTCGTAAAAATTCTGCGAGATGAACGCGTTTTTTAAATACTTAAGAGTTTTTTTTTTTCTTGTAATTTAAATAGTTTTTAGCGCTGCCATGGAGACAAACCCCTTAAAGCTTATGAAAGTGTTCACTAAGTTGTTTAAAATCTTATCTGGCAGAAATCTCAATCAATGTCACATATAAACTACCCTTTTTATATGGTTAATAAGCAAGAAAAGATTACTTTTAATCAGTCATTATTTGTATTCTGATGATTCTGTCGTTATAAATGACGTCACGTTGTCACATGAGAAATACTATTAACATATTGACTTAGCACTGCTATCATACATAGTATTAAAGTAGAGTAATTAAAGCTTTCAAAGATGTATGTTAGCAATACTACCCCTGAGTGGTACGAAATGTCATTTTTGGGGGGTCCTGGCCCATGGACTATGTTGAGGCCTAGGAGCTAGACAGACTATTATCCATGATTTACTGAAAGATCTGCAAAAACATAATTTTTTGGACAGCAAAATAAAATAATTAAGATGTGACATCGTTATTGACCTATGAAAAAAAAATTAAACTCGCCAGATCCTTACCACTATGTAAGGTAAATTTTCTAACGAATATTCCATTTTTAATGTCACGCTACAGGGAAAAAAACAAGTGGGTCCTCAGTACGCTGGTCTTTTTTGCTCTCAAAGTAGAATAAAAAGGTGAACGCCTCTAAAAGAATTTTAAAAATAATATAATTCAAAAAAGCGAACGGCATTATGCCGCTACATTGCGCCATAAGGTATACTAAGAGTATGTAAAATATAAAACAATCCATGAAATATTAAGAGCCGTCCTCTATAATTTTCGACTATCGTCATTTGGACGAGAAAAAATGAAATTCCTCAAACTTTCCCAGATGAACGGTCTAGATAAGTGATTCACAAAAATATATTTTTCAGTTCAATTCGATTCGTATTTTAGCGCTGGGGCGACCATCTTGGTTTTGCCCCTCTGAGAGGGCTTTCAGCGGCCATTTTAAGGCACATCTTTAACAATTTGCCAAGCAAAGAAAACACTATAATTCCGGATAAAAACACGTTATTCGAAACAAGCAACTCTTACTTGATACGTTGAGAGGCGGTTTTGGTAATTTAGTCAACACCTGATTTTTTTTACAGAATTTTAAACTTCTTCCCTTTCGAACTACTTGCGAAGAGCCATAAAAATGGCGAATTTTAAAGGAAAATACCGCCAAAAGTACATCACTTGAGATACCCAAACTACCCTCCACTGAAAGAGCAATGTCCCACCTGTAAAAATATGCAATAAAATTTTGGGGCAGTCAAAACTGAAAAATATTAGAAGTAGAAGTTGAAGCTGTAGTTTTGTAAACAAACACCGCCGTCCTAATTAGCATAATTACATGGAAATAACGATGTACAAAGGAAATTATGATATATTCCACTTACCTCGCAGCATGTCGACAACTGGATGATCCACGATATCTCACGTTATGTTATCAGTAGATTTCAGCGGCATGTTCGATGATTATTGTGCGAAATCACTCTGAGACATCACAACCGTTAAGTGTCTCCGAAGCTCTCGTCATAACATCTAGCAATATTAGATGTCTTCCGACTCATATCTGCCGTTTACAAGAAGTTTAACAATTTTCCGAGATCCCAACTGACCCAAACATCTGTCATCAGCCTTAAAAAGCTCCCTCTTAATCGCGAATTCTTATCAAGAACTCTTAAGTTTAGTTCCGTTTCGATCTATTGAGTACCCACCGTTATTGCACAGAGTGCGTTACAGACAACAAGTGCACATTCCAATGTGCGTAAGGGTAGAGTGGGTAGAAATGAAAACGTAGCCGGCCTTAAAGCCATTGTACGCATTTTAGTGGCTAAGCTAGTAATTGGCTCTTGCAGGATAATTTAAATATGAACCACTGCTTGGAAATTTGAGTCAGTTTGTAGGTTATTTTTGAGCGGTCGGGGGACGGGGTGTGAATTGTATTGAAAAAAAAAAAAAAAAAAAAAAAAAAAAAGAAAAAGAACAGATAGACAATATGAGTTCAAGAAATTATGATCTGCATATAATCTCTTGATCAACTTTATCTGCACAGATTGCGTTACAGACAACATGGGCACATTCCAATGTGGGTACGGGTAGGGTGGGTAGAAATTAAAAGTAACCGGCTTTAATTAAAGCCATTTTACGCATTTCAGTTACTAAGCTAGTAATTGGCTTTTCAGTGCAGGGTAATTTGAATATGAACCACTGCTTGGAAATTTGAGTCATTTTGTAGGTTATTTTTTGAGGGGTCTGGAGAGGGAGGGGGGGGGGGTACGTAAAATGTATTAAAAAAGAAAGAAAAATAACCGATAGACAGTATAAGGTCAAGAAATTATGATCTGCATATAATCGCTTGATCAGCTTTATCAGTTTATCAATGAGGCCCTGTTAGGGGTTTTATTAAAGTATACTTGATATTTGGGTAAAAAATTAGAGTAAAGAAGATACACGAATTTTGGGAAAAAATTAATCTGGTAGATGTTTAGTTCAGAAAAACAGGACATTATGAGTAGGAAATCCATAACATTATTGCTTACAGATGCTTACCTGAAGTGGTCGACCATTGTGCTAATAACAATAACAATAACGCATTTTAAAATGATTCTCGGTGTTCATTTAAAGAATGAAGTTTCAAAGAAATGCATTCCGCACCTCCCTTTTTCAGTAATACAACAAACTTTTCGTTTATTTCATTTCATGCCAAATTTGTTAGTAGAAAAAAAGAATGAAAATGCTTTAAAGCATGTTCTAATATCTTCTAACTGAACCAAACATATTCAAGCTGGCGACATAAAAGTACACTGTGGTTGCCTTAAGGACGTTCGCGCCCAAAAACTTCCCACGAACAGATTTTTTTAAGACTTTGACTGCAGGTAGAAAGTGATAAGATTACATTAAAAACGTAAAGAAAATCTGGGGTCACCGAACTCGTTTTGAAGATAAGGCGCAGCTCAGACCATAGCATTTCTTGGATTTTCAGTCATTCGAGGTGATTCTGGCCGGATTCATTACTATCGGCATATATTTAAGTTGAAGAATCATATCTAAGTTATGTGTGTTAAAACAGCATATATAGGCTTATTTGATAGATCTTTGCTACATACGTCATTAAATCAGCTAGAATTAGCCTTAAAAAATACAACTTCTAAGTTACGCACATCTGAATCCACGTACCAATTCGACCCTATTTGAATAGTATATGAGAAATAATTAAAACTCCCCACGGACAGAGTTTTTTTTTGTTTTTTAGTAAAATGGAAAGAATCAGAAAAGGAAGTGATCTGCCGAAAAAAAAAAGTGGGGGTCACCGAGCATCCAACAAAAATATTCGCACACAAAGTTAACGCAAAGGTCATCAGCTCTATATTTTGTTGAGTTTTGGACTCGGTGCGCGCGCTTGAAAATGACGTGGCATTCGCGTGATTAATAAATAGCGTGCGCATTAGAGATGCTCAGTAGCAGTGGGCGCGAACGTCCTTAAGCACGTGATCGTGGTTTGCCTCCGATCAAAATTCATGTTCCTATGCGGGAGACTTTTAGAACGCGAATTATGTTTTTGAGAAGTAAAACATTTTCTACTTGACAGTGGCCAATTTGACCCTTGTTATTGTACTGCGTGAACAAAATAATAATCGCGTGTTATTATTTCATACATTTTGTTTAAAGTAAAATTGTTAATTTGGTGTTTCTTAGAGCAATACGGATAAAATGACCATCAAAATATCCATACTATACCTGCCTTTGCTAGCAGCAGTTTCGACTCGGTACTTAAAGATCCTTTCCGAACATTCAGCGATTTTAGATGGACTTTCACTCCTATTTGGCAGTTACCCAATGGCACACACTGCCCATTCAGTGTAGGTTTTTGAGAGTTAACTCGATCCACATGAACTTCCAACATACGAAGAGTAACCACACTTTGCCATGACCTTGATCGTCGGCTAGGCCTCTAACCAACTCAATTCAGTAGGCGTGCAGCGAACACTATTTATAGTTCACGTTAAAAACAAAATACTTTATTGACACAATTAATTTCATTGGTCTCAACGACCCAGGCAGTCAAAAAATTAAACACGACTGAATTAAAGCTAAGTAGTCACGTTTACAAAAAAGTGAAAGGTCACTACAACTCACTACGGCCGGCCTCCCTTTTTTGTCACGCAATTTAATCGCTTAGTGTGATAAAACTTGAAACGAACTGTTGAAGAAGCCCAAGTCAAGGTTATGTTGTGCTTCTCCATCGACCTCAAAATGAAAATGTTAGACACCCATTGATCAGGTGATACACCACATGGCACCGGAATAATTTTAACCTAACCCAGCGTTCCCGCACCCTGGCCGCGGGTTGCGAGAAAAAGGCAATGGGAACGAGGTTGCTTTTTACTTACACATATTTCTTAAATTTCCGCCCTCTATTCTATCCCTCCCGACTCATGAGTTTACGTAATTGGTTTCAAGAGGTTGAAGAACAGCTTTCGAAGCTACCCGAGTATATCCCTAAGGCCCTTTAAATTTTCATCTCGTGCCCACCCTTAGCGTGTGGTATCCCTGGGGTTGTATCTAACGCAATCTCATTGTGTAATGAACTTGAACGAGTTAGTTCATGAGAATCTTTGGTTAACAAGAGGATTTGAAAGGCTGCTAAAAGAATTTGGAGTTGGTAGATATTTTAGCAAAATGTTTACTTCTTGGAAACGGCGGCTATGAGGCTAAAAGACACGTTAAATTGATAAATTTTCGAGAGAAATTTCGTGTATCATGTTAAATTTTTACCCAAATATCAAGTATACTGAAAACCCCTAACAGGGCCTCATTGATAAACTGATAACGCTGATCAAGAGATTATATGCAGATCATAATTTCTTGACCTCATTTTGTCTATCTGTTTTTTTTTTTTTTTTTTTTTTTTTTTAAATACAATTCACGCCCCGTCCCCCGACCGCTCAAAAATAACCTACAAAATGACTCAAATTTCCAAGCAGTGGTTCATATTTAAATTATCCTGCAAAAGCCAATTACTAGCTTAGCCGCTGAAATGCGTACAATGGCTTTAAGGCCGGCTACGTTTTCATTTCTACCCACCCTACCCCTACGCACATTGGAATGTGCACTTGTTGTCCGTAACGCAATCTGTGCAATAACGGTGGGTGCTCAAGAGATCGAAACGGAACTAAACGTAAGAGTCCTTGATAAGAATCCGCGATTAAGAGGGAGATTTTTAAGGCTGATGACAGATGTTTGGGTCAGCTGGGATCTCGGAAAATTGTTAAACTTCTTGTAAACGGCAGATATGAGGCGGAAGACAACTATTATGGCTCGATGTTATGACGAGGGCTTCGGACTCAGACACTTAACGGTTGTGATGTCTCAGAGTGATTTCGCACAATAATCATCGAACATGCCGCTGAAACATACTGATAACATAACGTGAGATATCGTGGATCTTCCAGTTGTCGACATGCTGCGAGGTAAGGGGAATATATCATAATTTCCTTCGTACATCGTTATTTCCATGTAATTATGCTAATTAGGACGGCGGTGTTTGTTTAAAAACTACAGCTTCAACTTCCACTTCTAATATTTTTCAGTTTTGACTGCCCCAAAATTTTATTGCATATTTTTACAGGTGAGACATTGCTCTTTCAGTGGAGGGTAGTTTGGGCATCTCAAGTGATGTACTTTTGGCGGTATTTTCCTTTAAATTTCGCCATTTTTATGGCGCTTCGCAAGTAGTTCGAAAGGGAAGAAGTTTAAAATTCTGTAAAAAAATCAGATGTTGACCAAATTACCAAAACCGCCTCTCAACGTATCAAGTAAGAGTTGCTTATTTCGAATAACGTGTTTTTATCCGGAATTATAGTGTTTTCTTTGCTTGGCAAATTATTAAAGACGTGCCTTAAAATGGCCGCTGAAAGCCCTCTCAGAGGGGCAAAACCAAGATGGTTGCCCCAGCGCTAAAATACGAATCGAATTGAACTGAAAAATATATTTTTGTGAATCACTTATCTAGACCGTTCATCTGGGAAAGTTTGAGGAATTTCATTTTTTCTCGTCCAAATGACGATAGTTGAAAATTATAGAGGACGGCTCTTAAATATACCCCAATTTTCAAAACTGCGCACGTTGCGTAAAAGTTTTGAAGGATAATAAACACGATAGTCTACATTTAAGGCGAAAATATGCTCGGATATTTGTTCTTGGACATTATCTGTTCCTCGACGCTCGAGCTACGCTCTCGGAAACTGGCTGTTCACTTCTCGGAACAGATAATGTCCGCGGACAAATATCCTAGCATATTTTCGCGCCAAATGAAGACTATTTAACAATTGGTTCACGCTTTAGCGTGCACTATCGAGTTATAGAGCACGCGGGAAGTTTGGAGAGCACGAAATAAGCATAAGAGTTGCCCGAGGCGATAACCGAAGGCAACTCTAGCTTCTTGAGTGCTCTCCAAACTTCCCAAGTGCTCCATAACTCGATAGTGCACAGCTAAAAGCATGAACCAATTGTTTTATAACATAGCCAGTGAAACTGTGCATAAAATCCTAAAAATCCGACGCGAAGAAAGAGCAACAATATCAGAAGCGATTGTTCGCGGTAAGCGAAATATTAAGCAAAATAGCAATTGGTTTTATTTCAGTTTTTCTGTTGAAAGCTCGAGTTTTATATTTAACAGTTTTAAAACGGAAAAACTTAGCTTACCTTTAAGGTTGAAACAGACCAGTTTGTAATTTTTGTTTGATTTAACTAAAGTGTCTTTCTGTCAAAATTTGTTACATATTCCCTCGCAGAGTGAAGCGAATCGACGGCGCTGATGCGAGTTTCCTTTTCCGTTGTTTTTCTTTTTTTCTGCCTCATTTAAGAACTCTAGCCCGTGAGAAAAGCTCGGAAAATTGTGTTTGTTTTGGGACTAGTGGGCCGAGTCTCTCTTTCCATAATTGTAGCGAAATAAAATATTTTTCCCTGCGCTGACAATGGCCGCTCGCGCGAAAAAATATTCTGGCAAAGCAATTTGCTCACGCCATCAGCCTGCACTGTCGAGATTTGGAGCACGCTCACGTATACTGAATTTGATTGCGTGGCTCTGCTAGCTATGTTATAATGTTTATTTATTAAAAATTGGATCATTGGATATTGCAATTCGAGAGTAGTAGTAATTTTTCAAAATTTCACATTTGCCCTCGAAGCTTCGCTTCTCGGCCAAATGTTCATTTTTCGGACAATCTCTCAGCCGCGGACATTATCAGGCGGCATGCCAGCCGCCTGAAGGGGTTTATTTACTAAATATTTTCAGGCCAAACGGAGGCTATTATTTATTTGTTCTCAACCTAAACGTTGCCAAAGATGTTTCTTCAAAGTTCCTATAGAAAAAGGTTCAATCAAGAAACGTAGCAAACAGAAGTCACAGGTAAGATTAAGTTCACGGGTTAAGATGACTTTTATCGTTACTTTTATTTTTCGTCATCACAGCTATACTCTATGTCCTTGTAACACATCCATCTATCAATGAATTGTACTTCTCATTTCTACAATACGGCATGTTTTCATAATCTCATATACCCCAATCACCATCTTACAACATCAAAACATAACAATCACCAGATATCACTCACTTATGAGATAAACCGCTTGAACCAGGTACAAGCAATGAGAATCAAATCATGGGCGGAGACGTCTAATGCAAATCCATTTTATCCCAATCACGAATAAGAAATCAAACTGTTTACGTTTGTTCTACAACAAATGTATTCTATTATAAAATCTTGAAATTCCCCAAAAATATCTTATTTAAACCCAACGCAAAAGGATGTAGTAAAACTCGTTTTCCATGATGATATATGCTGCATCGTTAAAATGCTCCTGGAAGTAGTTTTTTTTTTTATGATCTCACATACATTTCAACTCTCAGACAGGGATATGCGTAATAAGCGGTAGGGTGGAATCGCTATATATCTCACTTCTAGGTTTCTACCCAGTGAAATTAGAACAATGTTGTCTGCATCGGTATTTGCATCAAAATCCTGTAAGAATAAAAAGAAACCGTGTATCAACAAATTTCACAGCAATAACCACACAAAATATTGTCCTCGCACAGGATGCATGAAACTCCACTTGTTTGATTACGTGCGTCACAGAGCAGGGTCAAAATGGCCTCAATTTTCAAGGTGCATCGAGTACAAGTGCAGCGCTCTTGCAAATTTCTTCGCTTCAGCTTAGAAATGAACCAATAACCGCTTAGCTTCGTGTGCACAAGCTTCCTGCATCATGGGTCCTTTGCGTGCACACGAAGGAACTTGTCGCTGCTTCAAAGCATGTCCCCTAGTGTGAGCCGAACTTATGAGTTTGCAAAATAGAGCCTCGCTGATCCACAGTTCTATAGAAAATGTTCATACAAGTTGGCATGCGATTCAACTCGATTCAAGTTTATTGCACGCTATTTGCAGAAAACATAACTTAACATAAGACGGTATACAATAGCATAAGAAGCATACAAACATAAAATAGGACCTTGGGACGATCTCGTCACATGGTACGGAATAAATTATGCTGGGACGCAAGTTACACAGTGGGACTACCAAAACAAAGGAGCTCGTACCAGTCCAGCCCGACTTTCCTTTGTTTTGAAAGTTCCACTGAGTAACTTGCGTCCAAGCATAATTCATTCTTTATCATATGACTGGATCGTGCAAAGGGCCTATTAACTGGAGGAGATAACATTAGTTGTTTACAATGACCAAAGTAGCCAATGAGCTTTCCAGTTGGTCGCTGTCATGTGTATATAAGTTGGCGCTGGCAGCATGTTAAGTATAATTTACATTAAAGAGGATTATCGTAAGAGAAAAAAGAAAAAAAACATACATAAAACACAAGGTGGGATAAGAGGGAAAACATGTCCTGTGTGCGTGGGGCCACACACGAAAAATGTGTCCAAAACATAAAAACCTTCTCTGTTTTCACTCACATCGAGTGCATACAATTCAGCTCAATAGCCTTTTTAAGTTAATGGTTAGCTTTTCTCATTTGCAACTTCGAGACGAAACTACAAAGTCGTCCAAAACTTGTCTAACATGTTGGATTATTTTAACTATTAACAGCATCCAAATAAATCATTGTGGAGCTCCGCTTTTAGGCCTGGCTAAATCTATATAATTATTGCACCTTGTCCACTCCATCCTCCTGGTACGTACTCCAGTTTTTACCATCAGTAGAAAAGGACAATATAAAGCTTTCCAAATATGATGACGGCTTTCCTTGTGTTGCCACAGCACAGACTGAGTACTCGGCTCCCATATCGATTTGGAGATATTCTGTGTCATCTTTGCTCCCCGCACACCATCCTGATTCTCCATTTAGTCGGCCCTCATATGAATAATAGCTGAGGTAATGTAAGGACGCGGTTATTTGATCATCTGGTATGGTTTGTATATCGTCTGATACTCCTATGGCTGTGCAGGGACCTGGTTCTAGGAACAGAAAAATTGTTACGTCACCAACCATTTCCTTACAGAGTGTCTTCGATCGATGACTTCATGCACAGCAGCCTTATTTGTGCCTTTGTCTATTAGAAAACTGATAAATATAAGCCTTTTGTTAGAAAAATGTGTCTCCTTCTGAAAATGAATACATATCATCAGATAAGAGGAATTCATTATTGTCACAGACATGTACATCTCTCTCCACAGTTCAAATCTATGCAGCGAAACGCCTGAAACTGAAAACGAAATGCCTCTTACGAGTAACCGAGTTCGAGGGCCGTACTGTGAGCCACGGACCGAGCTTTTCCCCTATCGATTTATGATCCAAGCGCGAAGAGTGGTTGTCATAAATCGGGGGAAAAAACGAGGATCAGTAATTTACACTACGGATCGAGAAGACGAGGTAAATAGTTTCTCTGCAGTGTCATGTGTGTCTGATGGGTTCAGGATCGATTTTTACTCACACAGAACAGCTTTAAAATTCTGCCGCTTGTCAAAAGCTAAACGAGTCAATTTAAAAGTGTTGTTGTATCTGTCTCGCGAGAATTTGATCTTTTTAAAACAAATATATTAGCTCTAAGAATATCATATTTCCCAAGGGCAACTATTAGACCGACAGTTTGTCTTTATTGTTCAATTCACCACTAAACTTTCTTCCGCGCGTCAGTTCAA
>JAHPZR010013383.1:0-17492 GCA_019787425.1 Platygyra sinensis
TAAAGAGCTACAAGTCAAAGGGAATTTGTTCGATTGCTCTCAAATTGTGACAGTAGCTAGTTTTACATATAAACAACAAAAAGTGTTTCAAAACACTTTTTTTTCAAGAGCGATTTTTGTGCGATCAATCCACATTTTCTTAATCCTATTTTTAAAAATGTTCTGTAACTTTTCACTGAAATTGAATATGACAAATCGCAGACACGTTTTTTAGCGCTTTGGCCCCGGAAACGGAGGAACACATTAAATACCGTAAGCGAAAAACAAAATTCGCTTTGACAGGTAACGCTCAGAAGGTGATTTGGGCGCTCGCATTTAGGAGTCATGAAAAATTCGGCAATTCATTTTTTTTCAAAATTTTTAGAATAGTCTGATAGCCAGTCCTATAAGCTTTAATTTGATATAGGGGTTTAGATATCTACAGTTTAAACCGGACGCACTACATCGCTTGCACGCGAGACACCCCTGAAGGTGCATAGTAACCTTAAATGAAAGTCCGTCATACAAAACTGAGTCGAAAGCTTTTTGAAGTCGACAAAACAAGCATAATTTTTTTCGTTGTGATGACACACGTATTAGTTATCTATCAGAGTTCTCAATGTAAGAACATGGTCTGCTGTTCAACTTTTAGGTAGAAAACCAATCTGGGAATTGTGTAGAATATTAAGAGAATTGACATGCTCAAGCAGTCGCTGATTTAAAAAAGAACAAAATTATTTTCCCAAACAGCTGGAGACACAAATTCCTCGGTAGTGTGATGGTTCATTTCTTCCTCCTGATTTACTGATATTGGTGTAATAAGACCGCGACACCAAGTGTTAGGCATTATACCTGAAGTAAGAATTGAGTTGAAGAGTTTAAGATACGCGGGCATCATTTCTTGAATGCTAGCTTT
The DNA here is from genome assembly GCA_019787425.1 of Platygyra sinensis. NCBI lineage: Eukaryota > Metazoa > Cnidaria > Anthozoa > Scleractinia > Merulinidae > Platygyra > Platygyra sinensis. Next base: position 896 of record JAHPZR010013383.1, read on the forward strand.
GATCATTTCGTTTTTTCTTTTGTCCGAGAACGCCGATTTGTTATTTTGCAATTTTTTAGCGACTTTAAATATTTCATTTCCAGTGATCAAGTAGTCTAAAGAGGGAAACTACTCTTTTGAAGTTCTAGAAAGTTTAGATCATTCATTATTGACTGCTGAATAGGGCCTAGAGGACTTTTCGAGTGAAGGGAACGAAAGTATGTTAACCAGTTATCCTCTGAGATGATGGAATACCGTCTTTATCTTTTCACGTGTCATCCATTGGTATGAAAAAAAAATCTACGTCTTGGAAAGTCTTGGAAACGTTTTGAGCCACTTTAACTGACCTTACAGTGACGTCATAATGACACCACTGTCATTATTTGATGTAATATCACTCGTAGTCACCCGTGGTCATTCGTGGTCACTCGTGGTCACCCGTGGTCACTCGTGGTCACTCGTGGTCACTCGTGGTCACTCGTGGTCACTCGTGGTCACTCGTGGTCACTCGTAAGTACTTTTACACCATATCCTCACCAGGCAACCTGCCATGCGTGGCTTTTATGGAGAGCACTTTCGAAATAGCTTCGACTCCATTCAAGCCCTTTGTCGTACTCTGTCATTAAAAAGAAAAGCTTTCGTGCAGCGGCCAAGAACATTTCATATGTACGAGACCGTGATGACTGACACATTTTGCGCAGAAGCCAATGCATGGTGCAGACTGCTGGTAAGAAACCACTTGAAGCACGCAAAGAGGTGGTTTAAAATTAACCTAACCCGGTTAAAAAATCTATTGTTCTTTAATTGATCTCCATGGTAACCGTTAAGCCGGTTAAAGTTTCATGAACAGCCGAAATTGGCAGCTGCATCACGATTTTTTTGTAACCCGGTCCGTAATTGATTAATTAGAAATAACCCGGTTAACTCTCATGGTGCGGCCGCGGCCAAAAACTTTCCAGATTGTTTTGGTGAGCCTGCATCAGTTGCATAAGCATTGTATCCAACATTTCAGTAGCCGTTCCAGGTTTCAGCTTTTAATAAAAAAACATTTTACTTTCTTCCAAGAAAAGCAAACCAGGCTGTTCAAGGAGGCGTGACAATCAACTAAATCTCGCCCTGTGATTGGATAATAATGGTGAGATGCATATCCCTGTAACATTGATTCAGCTGATTGATTGTATGCTTGATTGGTAAATTCGCGGTCTCAAAACAACTCCGATTTCGCACTTTTCGACACTCGAGTGGACACGTACAAATTGCAAGATTATTTAGCTTCAAGCGAAAAGTCTACTGTACAACAAATCCCTGAAAAACTCCAGAAAGATTAAAAACCACATCAGAAGGAACAGGCTCAGTCAAGTGAGGTCGTAAGTGAAAATTCAGTACTTTGCGACCCCGGGCTCTGCGATAATCAGGTCACAGAAACTCCTCAAGTACTGCAGCCAATCGCCCAAGAGCAAGCTAGTTAATAGTTAAAGTTAAAGAAATTATTAAATTAAATTGCCCGTCGCCTGTTTCTGTTTTTTATGACATCTTGATCTTGATCATTTGACATGGCTTTTTTTTAGAGAACGGCAAAGATTTGAGCAAAAAATGCTGAGAAACCGCCGATGCCATTCATTGTAACTGTGTATCAGAAAAGTAATCTCTGCCACTCTACCTTCGAAGTTGTTATCTATTGAGGAGGATGGACGTTTAATTGCATTGAAAGTTAATTGTTTTCTTCAAAGTAAAAGACAGTAATTCTTGTTTAAGTTTCAGTTGAATCTCATCAATCTAGTTATTACGTGTACTTGGGTCGATTGCGCGTGTTCGGAACACGCCTTATTGTTTTTAGAAAAGTATTACAGCAAATTCCTTTGACCCCTTCTCCTCTTAGGAATGTAACTACTCTAATATATTATACGTTTTTCATATAGCTGTGCGTGATTACGAACGAGAATGGACGAATCAAGTACAATGATTAGTGCAAATGGCTGGCATTGTTCGCTGTTGTAAAAAATCCATATCGAAGTAGTTAATGTTTAGCCATTAGACTGCAAAAAGGATGTTTCTTTGAGGGGAAGTTGTAAGTTCAGAGCCTTTCAAAGTACAAGCTCTTAAGTTAAAAGGGAGACGATACTGGAATTCAAGTCGGCGTGACTGAATATTTATAGGAATGCTGGGAACTCTAATCCTGCATTTTAATAAAATATCTACTTTCACCAAAAATGGTTTGGTTTATTTGTTCTTAGTAAAAAAAATATTACATCCCTTTTTTGTTCAGGAATAGAGGCAAGGCTGAAAAAATGGTATAAAAAGAAAGAAAGGGCTGTTTATCCTCTCATACTATTCCAGTAAAAATATTAAATTGCAGCGACACAAAAATTCGCTAATTGCAATTAATCACCTTTTTTTGTTCTTTTTAAAAATTGGGAAGAAAAAGTTAAGGTAGAACATTTATAACATCAATTAATAAATACACTTCCAATGCATTGAACTCTAAAGAAGAATGAACTTTTGAGCCTTTGTAATGAGAGTAGCGGTAATTGGTCGCTTGCTGTTTGTTGCCTTTGAAGTTAAATAGTACGGTCCTTCTGTAAATGTCCTACTTTATTAATCTTATTCTGTTAACCAAGTGAAAAAAGTGTGGAAAAGTTAACTGTGGGGCCGGGGGGGGGGGGGGGGGGTGTGCTATAGAAGACACCATGGGTCTCTATTTAAGGGAGTGGGGCTATAGGGGACACCATGGGTCACTATTTCAGAGGGTGGGGCTATAACAGACACCATGGGTCTCCATCAGTTAAGAGGGTAGGGCTATAGGGGACACCATGGGCCTCTATTTAAGGGGGTGGGGCTATAGAGGACACCATGGATCTCCATTAAGGGGGTGGGTTATGGAAGGCACCATGGGTCTCTCATCCAGGGTAGGGGGATATAAGTAGGGACAGTCACCTTTATTCGTAGTGGTGGGTCCCGAGCCTGTATAATAGTTTTGACCACTTCCCTTAGTCACTGAATTTTGCGTGTTTTTGACCAGATGTGGGACCGCAACGGATTTTTGATTTTTTGGCGGGTTTAAAAAATTTTTTCAAGAAAAAAGTCACACCACGTTTATAGGCTTACCATAGGCTATCTCTGGGAAGAATATGAAAAATTTTGATTTTTCATCATGTGCCACGACTGGCTCGGTCCTAGTGGACAGTCCCTCTTAAAAGTAACTTGACAAAACTTTTTTTCTTTCAAGCATAAGTAACATGTTGTATGTCTATTGTGTTTGCCATTCAAATAATTCCCCATTAGTATTTTCAGGTATTGTACTCTATTACAGTATCAAAGAAAGCTTTCTGACCATCTCCAACTGCTCTGTGGTACAAATAAATGATTTATACTGTATTATGAGATGATATTTATAATATATATAGCATATTCAGATGAAATTCATATGAAAATATAAGAAACCTATTTTAAGAACCTTGGTAGCCTAAATTTACTTTAAGTACCATTTATATACACCTAATTGCAATAACGTTGTCATAGCAAAAAGCAAAAGCAAAAAGCCAAATAGGAATTAATAAGGGAAATTTAAATTTCCATTGTTCTCAGATGATATACATGAATGAAAAATATAATGTAAATGAATGCCATAATAATAATAATAATAATAATAATAATAATAATAATAATAATAATAATAATAATAATAATAATAATAATAATAATAATGAAAAATGTATTTTTCATTCATATACAGTATCTAAGAACAATGGGAATTTAAATTTCCCTAATTAATTCCTATTTGGCTTTTTGCTTTTTGCTTTTTTCTGTGACGTTATTGCAATTAGGTGCATATATATATGAACCTATTTAGGCTAAATTGAAAAATCCAGGTTCTTATACGCGGGGTTTTACTGTACTTTTGACAGTGACTTTAATTGTACAACACATAAGTCTACTCTGTCTGACACCACAGTATTTTTCTACAGGTGATGCGTTTTGTTAAATTAAATAAGCCCCCCCCCCTCAGATGTGTTTGAAAAAAATAAGACCCCCGGGTTTTTTTTTTTTTTTGGGGGGGGGGGGGGCTTAATAGAGGATCTATGGTACTTCATAGGCACTTTAATTCAAAACTATGTAGATAATCAAGTTAAACAAACAATCAAGGACCCACATACGGCACACAAAATAAGAAAGAAACTATTGAGAATGGAAAGGAGATTACAAAACAACATGTATGTTGCTATGCTCCAAAGAAACAAACTCAGAGCCAATCATTACTGCTTTAAAATAATCACAAGACGAACCTAAAGCATAGCAGGTGCCAAGCACAGGTTGGAAAAGTTGGCGGGAAAAGATTTACTCTGATTTGGATGTTTATGGGTCGCAATTCCTTCTATGAGTACTTTATGTAAGCTTTAAGTTTAATGGCTTCCTACCTTCTGCTTTCACTTCAAGTACAATGTTGTCATGGTTTGTCACTCTGCCAGATAAGGTCACAATGCGGCATGCCGTAATTGCCCCCTGTCTGCATACATCACATTACGGATTAGAGAGTTGTGTGCTAAATCTTAGCCCCCGACACTAAAGTGCGTAATCATTTCTTTCTAACAAAGGTAGTGGCCACCACCAGTTGCAATCTCTGGGTCCCATTGAAACACGCCGAAGATAGAGATGTGTAATTGCTGTGAAATACGGACACACCTTGTCCAAACACAACAAGCTTGGGCATCTTGTACCAACTATGGCAGTATAATTGCTTCTCTCTCGGCCGCCCATGTATAATCTGGGGCTGACAAATCAAATAAGAAAAGAAGCCTTTTAACCCCCAACTGGATCATAGTACTCACCTACTTTCACTTTCACTATCTACCATGTGATCCCCACTGGATGGGAATTAGTCCCAATCCCAGGGGTTTAATCCCCCAGCATTCTGTCAGGCTCCAGGGGAGGGGGGTGCCTGCTTGCCGTACCTTTTCAGGCCCGTAAAAAGGCGCTTTTGGTACCTATATATCCAGCCCTCAAAAAGTCCCACAAGGGAGCATTTACAGTACCTTTTAGGCTAATGAGCAAAAAACATTCCTATGAACAGAGACACTGTGTTGGTTTGGAATGCGAGGTAGGTGTTACCTCTTAGGGGTAAAACAATTTCAAGCCATGCCCACGAACACAGGAATCATGGTTACCCCTGTAGTGGTTCTTTCCAAAATTTCAATGCGCACCCCTCAGGGATTTTATATGGACAGTTTCCCCCTACCGCTAGGGGTCAGGGCTTTTCCCAACAATTTGCTGATACCAGCTGTTTACTGCATCCTAAGAAGAGGAGGTAGAGAGTAATTGCGAGAGCCAAGTCTTCTTGCCGACGAAGCACATACATCAACCCTGGAGTCCAGCAATAGGCGACCAAAAGTTACACTGTAGTTGAGACACTTTTAGATAATGATGCTTTTCGATAGTGTGAAGTCACCTTAAATCTAATTCTATGTGGCACTTACCTGTAGCATTAATTCTCTGCTACCCCCTGGCCGCTGGCAGTCAGTCCCCCAAATTCAATGTGTGTAGGTGCTGGTTAACAAATTTTGGGGTGGTTTTTTTTTGGGGGGGGGGGGGGGGGGGGGGGGGGGGTTTCTTTTTTTTTTTTTTTTTTTTTTTTTTGTATTTTTTTTTTCCCCCCCCCCCCCCCCCCCCCCCCCCTTGGGGGGGGGGGTGGGGGTTGGGGGGGCTGGTGGCAGTCCTAAGGAAAAGAAAAATCAACCATTGTTTGGGAGCAAAGGGGAAGACACTTGAAAATCGAAATTAATACGTGCCAAGTGTCTCAACCACTTTTGTCACCTCCATTCCACAAAGAAGGGTCCGTGGTACAAAATTTAGGGCAAGGCCAGTGCCACCCTTTTTACAAACATGGTGAAGAGAGCTTTAGAAAAGAATTAATTGTGAGAGTGTGAGTCTCGTTGCTTCAAGAACCACAATACATATCACCTTGGCCCCATGGCTTGAACCCAAACCCCATTGAAGTGCTTGTGGAAAAGCTGAGTCAAATGACAATTTTCAAGTCTACCATGATCGTATTCCGTGACAAATTACCGACTGAGGAAAGTTTCAAGAGATGGACAAACTGCAGTACAGGCATGATACGTGTGTTGTAAAGTGGTGCCAAAGGCAAACCAGTTAGGTTTGAGAACTTCTTCAGTTTAGTTTTTGCTCGAATAGCAGTGATATTTTGGAATGACCTATAACCAATCAATTGTGTAACCATATTTATCTCCGGATGCTGATGATTGTATTTTATTTATAGTTTATTCCTGTCATTGTTCATGTCTGTTATTTGAAGCTTACAAATTGGTTTATTTTCTTCTTTTCTTTTTTCTCCCTGTACAACTCGCCTCAACTAGCATATGTTATATACAAGTTGTACATGTTGTTCTTTTAATTGTTAAATATTAATAAAGTTTATTATTGTTATTGACTGGGCAGCAGCTAGGGCATATCATGTTTTGCATGTTACACATAAGATTTTGGTTTCTTTTTTTGGGGGGGAGGGGAGGTATTATACCATAAACTTCCACGCTATTATAAAGCCCCTGCTTTAAGAAACCTTCACTCCCCACTTCTAGAGGAATCTATATACAGCTGTTTCAACAAAAGTTGTCCCACAAAAGTGTAAAAGCATACTTGACAATGCCGATTGGTATGATGCCTAGTAAGCGTTGCTTGATTGAGGTTTAAGGTGATTTAGCAACATGGAGAAAGCACATTCAAATACACATGCTTGTGATGATTCATTCCACCACCCTAAAATACCTTGACGTTTACCCAAGCAGCCGCAAAAACCACCATTACCCATTATATAACAACTTTCCACATTGTCGTGTGAGCTTTTCCCCCTTTGTAAGACAACCTTTCTCGAAAAAGCTGTATCTATGTAAACAGGAAGACATTATGCAATATGCCTGTTATATAAAGTACATGTAAGCTTAAAAACATAGGAAATACATGCTGCAGTTAATATGTGGTCTCAGTTAATTTTATAATTGTACCAGTTAGTATTTTTCTAACTAGGTGAATTTATTTCTAACTGGTTAGTGTTCTTCTAACTAGGTGATTTTTTCCACCATTTTTCTTTTTTTGGGGGGGGGGGGGGGGTGTTTCTCAAAAAGAATAACACGCTCACCACCAGCCCTAACCCTATCCCAATTCCTAACCCTATTGACCCCCCCTAACCTATCCCTAACCCTATTGACCCCCTAACCCCGTCCCAAGACCTAGCCCCCCCCCCCCCCAGTTTTTTCCAAACCTCTGACTTTGCAGTCCATCATCATCTCCACCATGCCACACAAGCAAGATTCATTGCAAATCTGCTCATATTTGTTGGTCTAATAAATTACTGGTCCCAGACTCACCCTTCCCCTTTCACACAAATTAAGTAAACCTGCTTTGAAAATTTCAACCCAGTTTGAAAAATATGAAACAGTTCAAAATAAAATCACCTAGTTAGAAAAAAACTAACTAGTTAAAGATAAAATCACCTGGTTAGAAAAAAACTAACTAGTTAAAAGTAAAACCACCTAGTTAGAAAAAACTAACTGGTTAAATTATAAAATTAACTGAAACCAAAAATTAACTGCAACATACACACTACGTTTAATATTTACCAAAGCAATAACATCTAGAAAGAAAAAAAATATTCTCCTATTCTCATGTTCACCTCAGCCTCCCACAATGCACTCCTCCCTTCCCCTCCCTAATCCAGCCAGCTCCCACATATTGCGTGGCACACCAATTAAATTACCAATTTGGACTTGTAGTGTGGCATTGTCCTCTCCAACAGCATTCCAAGCCATGCAAATATACAACCCTTCGTGTTCCCACTGAGTAAAACGAATGTCCAGTTCAGAGTAACCAGCAGCTTCAGATATTACGTTGTAAAAACTGTCCTGATTTATGTCAAGCACATTTTGACCATTTCTGAACCATGTGATATTTGGTTTGGGCCACCCTGTTCCTTCACATTTCATCACAGTCAATTCATCAAGTTTGGCATGGATTGGACTGGTGTTTTCACCTGGAAATGCCTCTGGTTTTTCTGTTTCAAGGACAAAAAAGAAAAAAGAATTTTTTTGTTATATAATTATATTAATTTATGTTATAATACAGTTCAACTCCAGCGACCTATAATTAAATGGCCTTATTCCCTAGTGGAAATGAATAGTGGCCATTTGACGAGGTAAAAACAATAGAAAAGCCCTTATCGGGACTTCGATGACTGACTCTCTAATAGCCGGGCTGTCATTAAGGCAGGGGTCCACATGAAAGCTGTATTTGGCAGGGTATTATGTTTTTAATGCAAATATCTTGTTTACGTTTCAAGCAATCAAGAATCTCTATGCTCATTTCACATATCTGTGTTTTGGGTCGTTTTGTAAATTTTTGGGGGATTTTTACAATAGGTATATTTGGAGATAAATAGTTTTTCTCAAAGGATTAGTAAAATTTATGGAAATATGAAATTTTGAAGATTTGGTGTTGTTTTAAGGACGTTGACGCGCCCAAAAACTTCCCACGCACAGATTTTTTTAAAACTTTGACTGCAGGTAGAAAGTGATAAGATAAGATTAAAAACGTAAAAAAAATCGGGGGACACCGAACTCGTTTTTAGTGCAGAGTGCACTATTGGGATGGTTTGGGGGATGATGCCGCTAACTCACTATGGTAATAAGGCCTTAAGGCAATAAGGTGTAAACTTTAATGTTTGTTTAATTAATTAATTTCAATTAATTAATTAGCCTTGTTTTGAGCGGGTGGGGTAGGTACCTTTGATTGCATCGTAAAACGTACCATACTTACATAAGTTCTTTCGTAACATCAGAAAATTATATATGGTTCCAATATTCTCTTCTTATCTTTGTGGTATTATTCTCTTAAGAACAAAAGCAATTTACATGAAACGCATGCGCAGATGCGCAGAATGATTAGCGTTAGTGTTAACTATAATTATGTTTGGTCGATGCATTTCATACACAATTATACACGAACGTTTAGTGCTTTTCCTTGCGGTTGAACATAGTATGTAAGACGCATGCGCTCTAGCATTGTCAGCATGATACAATCCGTTTTCGAGTTCAGATTCATGCGTGCGATACCACACTCTCGTCTTAACGACCAAGAGCAGTGACATATTTCGGGTAATATCAGTTCCCCCTTTAAGTGCAAAGAAAGCTTTTGTGACAGCGTATCTTTTGGAATCATCCTTTGCTTGGTTCAAAAATGCCGTGTGCTGTTTTCAAACTACTTTGTGTTTGCTAAGCTTTAAACAGGGAAACGAATGGATGTTCTCAGTCCCTTGTTTACTTTCTCTCCTATGAAAGAGAACAAGAAGTTCACAAATGTATTTACCCGATACACTTCCGAGTTAACGGCATCAAATATTACTGTAGACACTGTGGCACTTACGGAAACCGCAAATAAATTTAGTCAGTCTTTGAGGGGGCGCATTCACCTATGTAGGACATAATATCGGTCAAGTTGAAACGCTTCTCGGTTGTATTAATCGATATCGTTGTGTATTTTGAACTGGTTTACTGTTAACATCATCGGTGGCAACCTAATAAGATCGTGCTCTTCCGAGACACGACGTGACTATTTGATAATTAAATTAGTAATTGTGTATCGTATACAAAAGACTTATGCGCTCGTGGGTTCAAATCCCATCTGGGCCTCGGATTTTTTCCGAGCTCTCCATAAATCCAATAATTGTTTATCGATGATATGAAAATTTGCCTCTTGATTGAAACAAAATCATTTCTCTTCCAATTTTTTCATAAGTAAATAACATTATTTCATTTTTCTCAGGAAAAAAGCAAGCATATCTTCTTTGTATGTTTTTGAGAAAACAAGGCTATCATGTTACAAACTTTGCGAGATAAACAAAAGTATCAAGTTACAAACGTTGGCGTTGAAAAACTAAAAGTATCACGTTTGCTAGTTCAACGTATTAATGAATTTAGAATGAACGAAATTCCACGTAAAACACCACAGTAAAATTTAAACCCGTCTTGACAAACAGTAATTGTAAGTTTTTTTTGGGCCTTAAACTAACAAGTTACATACAGGCAGCTGATGACTCAAAACGTACTGACAGTCCTGTATAACACTCTGCACTATCTGAGATTGTCTCACTAGTTAAGGTAATTCCCCTGAAATAAAACTGACAATAGATTTTCGTTCAAACTTTGCCCACTGAATATTTATCATATGAGAACTTCAATTTTAAAATAAAAAAGGGGGGTGCCCATGCTCGTTAAGGAGCACTGAGGCATTGAAAATGACCCATTTTCGCATTATTTAATGCTTATTAGAAAAACGCATTCCCAGCAGTAATTGTAAATTTTTGTGACCGAGACTCATGAGAATACGAATTAAACTGGAGTCAATACATTGTGTCGGACACAAACTTTTTAAGTTTGATTTAGACAGAAAGCTGAATTTTTGATTAAAATTTCAACCAAATTTCTTGACATGGTTACCATACGGCAAAATAGAAAAGACCGCAGTTTACCTGCTATTTTCGTTATTTATTCAACTTTCAGCAATAGAAATCAGATTAGTCTTTCCTCAAGCAAAGTTTATGATAAGTTGATTACAATGACTGAAAAAAAAGTTGGGGTGCCCGTGCCCGTTGATGAGCTATAGCCATTTTCCAACTGACAGCGCTCAATATCAAGGCAAATCCCCTATGTTTTCAATATGCGCGTGCACGCGGGCGCGCTAAATGACGCCATAAATTATGCGCAGAAAGGATGCGCAGTGCAATTGTGAGGAATAACCTTAAGATATTAAGGTGCAGCTCAGACAATAGCATTTCTAGGATTTCCAGTCATTCAAGGCAATTCTGGCCGAGCTCATTACTATCGGCATACATTTAAGTTGAAGAATCATATCTAAGTTATGTGTGTTTAAAACACCATATATAGGCCTATTTGATAGATCTTTGCTACATATGTCATTAAATCAGCTAGAATTAGCCTCAAAAAATACAACTTCTAAGTTACGCACACCTGTATCCACGTACCAATTCGACCCTATTTGAATAGTAGATGAGAAATAATTAGAACTTCCCACGCACAGATTTTTTTTGTTTTTTAGTATCATTATGGAAAGAATCAGAAAAGGAAGCGATCTGCCGGAAAAAAAGTGGGGGTCACCGAGCATCCAACAAAAATATTCCCACACAAAGTTAATGCAAAGGTCATCAGCCCTATATTTTGTTGAGTTTTTGACTCCGTGCGTGCGCTTGAAAATGATGTGGCACGCGCGTGACCAATGAATGGCGTGCGCACTAGAGATGCGCAGTAGCAATGGGCGCGAACGTCCTTAAAATTAGAGTTTGAAGTTAAAAATTGGTAGATACACTCCAAACAGTTGCCCAACAACCTGGGGTGCTCTTGTGCGGTCGGGCAACTGTCTAGTGGTGTTCCATCACCCCGGCTTTTTTTCCCTTTCAACCTCTCTTTAAACTTACCAAAATTTCACTTAAATTCAGGTATACCCCGCCTTAAGGGTCATAACCCGTAACACCTGTTCAGATCTGGCTGAGTATATGCTCGATTTTCCTTGATGTTAGTATAGGTAATCATATCCATGGTTTCAAGTTCAATTTGGAATTACTTTGCACGAGTGAGTTTTTCAAAAAGCTGAAATTAATGCATGAGCTGCTTCGGTGAGTGCAATTTCGACATATCGAAAAACTCACAACTGCTAAATAAATACAATTCCAAATTGAACAAGAAAAACTGTGTATGATTACTTATTAATGATATACGTATGAGAAAATTTGTGAGGAGGGAGTGCAGAAGATATTTCTTGAAGCCATTTTTCTCTCATTGGAGTTCAAAACATATTCCAAAGTCTCCGCACAAAATTTTTGTCATCATTTTACGTGATATTATTGGCTTACAAAATGAAGAAAATAATTGTCTTTCAGCCAATCATAATCCAGAATTACAATGTGTAGTTTGCACTGGTGCTACACTAATTTGCACTCTAGTCTTGCACTTTAACTGCACTGCTCAATCAGAATTGATTTCTTTTTTCATGTATTATTATTACGGGAAGTGCTTATGAGCTTAACAGTTATTACCATGGCAACATGCTGGGTTCCTGACTTCCCCAATATCAAAATACGGCTTTTCTGGCTGCCTTAAGCATTCCATAATGCCTCATACTGTATATCCATGATCCATCAAGCATACAAATAAATTAGCTCTAGTTTGTAACCTTGTTCAACATTTTTCCAGCTGAAAATAACCAAACTTTAACATACTTAATTCAAGTGGGTGGGGACTAGAAAAGAGTGAGTTGCCATGGGAACAATATTTTTATGGCTGTAGGTGTGTTCCCTGTAGAACTATTAGCCTAACAAGAAAGCTTCAATGGTCTGCACTGCCAATTGGTCAAGATAGCTCTATTATTTTATATGCTTGATATAATAATTTTTGGGTTGAGTGCATGACAATTTTCAAACTTTTATATCTTTGGAACTAATTAAAGGGGGAGAACCTTAACTACAAGTCTGTTGCTAGGAAATCTCACAACCTCCTTATTTTTGGCTCCTGAAGTCCAGTGGGCATCAAAGTTTACTGTGTTTGTTCAATTCACATTTCCTTTAAATGTTTCGAACCACGCCCATATTTGGTATGTCACGTGACCACAATAGAATCGAAAATGTCTAAAAACTTGGACTGAGTGGATCGTTTTCGAAATATTTAACAATACGTTTTGCCAAAACAATGGTATTATCTACAACTTGTAGTGTGCGTTTGAGGAAATGTACAATATTTCGAAAATTATAGATCTTTAAGAGGCTATAAATTAAAGCACTTGATCTATAGTTTTTGAAATATTGTACATTTCCTCAAACACATACTACAAGTTGTAGATAATGCCGTGTTTTGGCAAAACGTATTGTTATATTTCAAAAACGATCAGTCCAAGTTTTTTTAGACGTATTCTTTTGTGGTCATGTGACAACACTGTACCAAATATGAGCATGGTTCAAAACATTTAAAGGAAAAGCGAATCGAACAAACACGGTAAACTTTGAAGCCCACTGGACTTCAGGAGCCCAAAACGGAGGTTTTGAGATTTCCTTAGCAACAGACTTGTAGTTAAGGTTCTCCCCCTTAAGATACTTGCAAATGGTGAATGACATTTTTATTCTTTCATGGAATTATAAGTGATATACCTAAAATCCCAAGGGGTAAAAATTTGATCATAGTACCACCTTAATCGAGTTGATTTACATTTGCAACTATTATTTTAAATAAAGTTGATAGTGCATAGCAAGAACAATAAGGAGCATGACAGGAATCTCCATAGAGTGTTGCAGCGGTTGCAGGAGAAGAATCTCACCCTCAACCCTCAGAAGTGTCAATTCAAGATAGACAAGGAAGTCTTCATGGGACTTCTAGTGTCAAAGTACGGTATTGGTCCAACAGAAGAGAAACTCCGTGCTGTACTTGAATCAAGCCGCCCAACAATGCCCGCAGAGGTTAGAAGTTTCCTGGGGATGGTTGGCTTCAGTGCACGATTTATTCCCAATTTTGCCACCATTGCAGAGCCTCTATGAGCGATCTCTAGGCAGGGAGTACCCTTTGTATAGGGCAGTGAGCAGGAAGCGTCATTTCAGGAACTGAAACAGCAGTTAGCTAGTGCGCCTGTTCTGGCATACTTCGACAAAGAGGCACATACTCGAGTGATAGCTGATGCAAGTCCTGTGGGGCTAGGTGCAGTGCTAGTCCAGGAGAAGAATGGTGTGGGCAGAGCCATCTGCTATGCCAGCAGGAGCCTTAGCAGTGTAGAAAGGAGGTACAGTCAGACAGAAAAGGAAGCGCTGGCACTAGTGTGGGCATGTGAACGGTTCAACCTATACTTGTACGGCTTGCCGACCTTTGACTTGGTGACAGATCATGAGGCCCTGAAGGTGATTTACTCTAGAGGATCCAAGCCATTAGCATGCATTGAGGGCTGGGTGTTGAGGCTGCAACCATATAGTTACAAGGTGTGCTGTGTCGCATCACGAGATAATATTGCTGATGCCCTGTCGCGTCTGACAACGCTCCCAGTGTCAGAGAAGTGTTTTTATGAAGATGAACATGTTCGGATGGTTGCCCCTCAAGCAGTCCCCGTAGCCATTAAGATCCAAGAGATATAAGTGCCTCTGCAGAGGATGAAGAGTTACAAGGAGTGCGTAATTGCCTTGCTAGTGGAAATTGGGAGAAGGGCCCACGGTCATTCATGATGGTGCGTAACGAATTGACCTTCATTGGTCAAGTAATACTACGTGGAACACGAATAATATTGTGATACCCAAAGTGCTGAGATCAAGGGTTTTAGAACTTGCGCACGAAGGTCACCAGGGAATAGTCAAAATGAAGGAGAGACTCAGGTCTAAAGTCTGGTGGCCAGGAGTTGAAAATGATGCAGAACGGAAGTGCCAGGAATGTTACGGGTGCCAACTGGTTACAAAGGAGACAATCACTCCGCCTGTGAAAATAACCAGGATGCCAGAGAGGCCATGCCAAGATCTAGCACTGGACTTACTTGGGCCTATGCCAACAGGAGAACATCTGCTGGTCCTAGTGGACTACTTCAGCCGATGGGTGGAAGTTGACATCATTAAATCTACCACTTCTGAGATGATCATCGTGTCTAGATAAACAGTTTTCTAGATATGGGGTACCTAGCACCCTGAGAACCGACAATGGACCCAACCTGGTGTCCACAGAAATGGAAGAATACTTGAATGAAACGGGCATCGAGCATAGATTGACCACACCACTATGGCCCAGGGCAAATGGGGAAGTTGAGAGACAAAATCATTCCCTTTTGAAAGCAATGAGAGTGGCCCATGCTGAGAAGAGAGACTGGAGGTTAGAGTTGAATAAGTACCTTCTGGCCTACCGTTCCACCCCGCATATAACGACTGGCCAGAGCCCAGCAGAACTGCTATTTGGAAGGAAATTGTCTACTAAGTTGCCAAAGGTTGCTGATCTAGAAGAATCTGAGGACCCGGGTTATCAGCAGGCCAGAGATCGCGATGCAGAAAAAAAACAGGTTCAAGGGGCAGACCATGCTGACAAGAGGCATCAGGCAGCAGAGAAATGCATACAAGAAGGGGATTTTGTGTTACTAGAGAAGAGGAAGGAGAATAAATATTCACCACACTACGAGAAGGAGCCATACCAGGTGACAGCATGTCATGGGGATCAGGTCCAATTAAAGTCACCTCAAGGCATGCAATACAAGCGAAACATTCAGCATGTGAAGCAGTTTGTTACGTCAGCTACAGAGCCAAGGGGACCGAGCCTTGCAGAGCCTGCAGAAGTACCTTGTGAACAAATGTTTGGACAAGAACCCACATCCAGCCCAGGGATGGGAGCCAGTGCAGGGCCAGTTGAGGATCAGAGCCCTATCCAGCAACAGCTGTTACCAAGGAGATCAGGGAGAGTCACCCAACCTCCTGAGAGATTCAGTGACTATGTCACCACCTAATGGTGTTTGTGGTTTTCAAGTGACATTGACTTTGATCGCACTGTACTTACAGTTTTCCTATTTACCTGATGGGACATTGTTGACATTGCTCACGCTATTTTGTTGAAATTTATGTTGGGGTTTATAAGCGGAGAAAGAGGAAGATGTGGTGTCCTGTGGATATCTGGGACTATGAACAGTGGTCACGTGGCCGAACGAGTGTGTGTGCATATGTGTGTATGAGCGGGAGTTCGAAGGGTGACTTTGTGTTGCTCGAGTTATTGACCTTAGTGGCTTCTAGGAATACTACACCATCTATAGTAGGAGCAAATTATACTCCAGCTGTTTCTTGTTATGAACACTGGAGTATATAACATTTACTGAAGATTAAAATATATGGATTGTAACTTTACCTGCAAGGCGCACTTCTCTGGTATCTGACCCCTCATCAAAGATGCACTCGTAAACACCTTCATCACCTGGTTGAAGACCTTTTTTGAGCTCAAAACTTGACCAGTAAGGGGTGTCAGTCTTACCAGGTGGCTCATAAAAATCTTCATTTCTCATCCATTGGAAACTTGTCTTGTTGACTCTGCCAGCTGGTGTGACTGTGCAATTAAATAAGAGAGACTCGTTCCTGTACCTGATGATCTGGTTTTTTACAGGACTGATTATTTCCACAGCTGGTTTAACCTTCACTAACCCTGCAGACAGAAGTAGAACTAAAAGGTGACTTCACTTTAAGGAATATGACAGGACTGTCATTAAGTTTTAGTTCACCTGTAGCCTTGATCTTCACACCCATAGCAAACTTGTTACTAAATGGGTGAATTGCATCAGCTACAGACAAGTTCACCCATAACATCAATTAACTATAAGGGTCAATCAAACATACATGTACTCAGCCATAACAGGTGTTATGGGTTACAGCCCTTATTGACAACCCTGTATGAAGATTCAAATCTTTAAGGAGGGGGGCATAAGGGGGGCCCAAAAACTGCAAAACTGTACAGAAATACGCCAAAAAACCGCAAACCGCATCAGATTTTTTCCCGAATACCGAAACCGCACGTCTTCCTCACTTTCATTTGCGACCTCGACGACCTCAGTTGCC
>JAHPZR010013384.1:0-2500 GCA_019787425.1 Platygyra sinensis
ATTAAGGAACAGTCAATGTAAATTCCTGCCTTCCCCTCCCCCCCCCCCCCAACCCCGGGACTATGCGAGGATTAGCGGGGCATTCGGCATTCGCTATAGACAGACAGACAGACAGACATGTTTATTTGGAGTCTTATACAATAAATAGTATATCGACCATAATTTCCAAATAACTAAGAATTACAAACAACAAAAAATATAGATGGCTGAAAAGTTATTAATTAATTACGTCCTAGAGTATTTACATTTTGCCGTCTTTCCCTTTCCTTTTTCAAAGCATTCGAATATATGTTTTGCTATTAGTTTTTGTATTTTAACATTTTCCGCTAGGGGGATTTATTAGAAACATGAATATTCTGTTAGGTGACATTCTGCTTATTTTTATTCTATATTCTTTTTCCAAATAATCTAGTAACGAACATCGTTTTTCCTGGTAAGCAGGGCATATATTTAGAAAATGGTATTCATCCTCCATTTCTATATAATATCTATCTATGTAATCATGCTCCGGTAAGCGGGGCATTAGCCTTATTTGGAACGTTGTGGTGTTTTGAGTGGGAATTAGGCCGGGATTAGACATTCTATTTGACCTCGTGGAATTTTTTAGCGCGGCAGAACTGCAGACTCTTCAAGGTGTGTTTTCCCTTGTTTTTTTTTTTTTGAAATAATTACCTTTCTTATCCGGCCAAAAGGTTACACGGAAAAGCTTAAAGCGTCTTGTTGTGATAATAATTGTGTTTTGATCGAATTTTACAAATTAAACGACGTTTTAGAGGAAGTATCTTTATTTAAAAACAAGTGTTTTAATGGGGTTGACAAGCCTCAAGTCACGCCTCCCACTCGCGTGTTTTTAGACTTTCTTAAAGTTTTGCAATAACAGGTATACTGTCTAAAGATTTCCTTTGCCTACATGATATGATTGGAGGTTTTTTGTAGATTGCTTTCAGTCAGGGTTGTTCTTCTATACTATTTATAGTGCCTTCTAACGCTGATATTCAAGCCTACAGTAAAGCCAGTCAAAAAGACAAGGAATCTTTGGAGCGGTTTGACTGGATCCGTCAAAACATCGAATGGTACGACGGTCATGCGAAAATTTGACCAGGCGGCTACTACGAGAAAAGAAAAGCATGCGGTGATCAAATTGCTGTCGGGCGCGAGAATGTTGCCCCTTGACTCCCCTCAAACGCCCAAACCATCAACAACCAACATCAGACACTACAGTAAAAACCCACATACAAGAACACCCATTTTCGGGGTTCAGGGTGATTGGGTTCTTATATATCGGGTATTTTAGGTGAAATCAGCCTGAAAGTGTTCTTAAGTGTTCTTAATTTGAAAATAAAGGATGTGACTGACACTTTGACAAATGGTGACATTCATTTTATTGCATATTTTTCACGTTATTATAAGACTTTTAATTTCAAATACAGTCGTTGTACATTTGCTATACACAGCAAGTGAAATTACTAGCATTTATACAGAGATCCTAGTGCAATACCACAGTAAAGCTACAGACACTGCTGGTTCTATTAAACTGAAAAGAGAAGAGTTTTTATATATAAGAGCAATTTTCAATTTTCAGACTGAATGTGTTCTTATATATATGCTCCTTCTTTACCAAATTTCAGCCTGGGTGTTCTTAATGCACACGTTCTTGTATGCGGGTTTTTACTGTACGACGATGACTAAGGGCGGTGGAAAAGATACTAGATGATGAATCATTACAACCAAGAGCAAAATAAGCAGGACAATTGTTTCGAGAAATTTGTATCAGTCTTCTGTGTGTAGGACCTGAATTTTTTAGGAATATAATTGTCAGGAACGGTGCTCAAATTGAAAAAAAAATTAGTTAATAGTTAAAGAAATTATTAAATTAAATTGCCCGTCGCCTGTTTCTGTTCTTTATGACATCTTGATCTTGATCATTTGACACGGCTTTTTTTTAGAGAACGGCAAAGATTTGAGCAAAAAATGCTGAGAAACCGCCGATGCCATTCATTGTAACTGTGTATCAGAAAAGTAATCTCTGTCACTCTACCTTCGAAGTTGTTATCTATTGAGGAGGATGGACGTTTAATTGCATTGAAAGTTAATTGTTTTCTTCAAAGTAAAAGACAGTAATTCTTGTTTAAGTTTCAGTTGAATCTCATCAATCTAGTTATTACGTGTACTTGGGTCGATTGCGCGTGTTCGGAACACGCCTTATTGTTTTTAGAAAAGTATTACAGCAAATTCCTTTGACCCCTTCTCCTCTTAGGAATGTAACTACTCTAATATATTATACGTTTTTCATATAGCTGTGCGTGATTACGAACGAGAATGGACGAATCAAGTACAATGATTAGTGCAAATGGCTGGCATCGTTCGTTGTTGTAAAAATCCATATCGAAGTAGTTAATGTTTAGCCATTAGACTGCAAAAAGGATGTTTCTTTGAGGGGAAGTTGTAAGTTCAGAGCCTTTCAAAGTACAAGCTCTTAAGTTAAAAGGGAGACGATACT
>JAHPZR010013384.1:5000-14560 GCA_019787425.1 Platygyra sinensis
ACTTTTGAAATACTGAAATCGTACAGGGGTTTTTGCATATTTTGGCGATAAAGGACTACACTTTGCAGCTGTGTAGACTAGAGGTTTCAGCTAGGTCCCAAATTTTAAAAATTAGCTTCTAAATGAAGGCCATTTCCAGGCATCGTTCGATGGCGAATAATAGTGTTCAGTAATATGCTTGATTTCGTCTTGCCACTTAAATTGAGACAAAATAGGTTAGTATCTCGGAAAACTAGAAAGGTTTATGAGCAAAATGATATAAGACTCAATACTAGATGTTGGGAATGAAATATTTTACGGCGTCACGAAAAATGCCAATTTTATGCTTTTGGAGACGGCGCGACGGGCCCTGACGAGGCGAAATATTAAATGGCTCCTGACGCGACTAGAAAATCATTTCGAATCAAAAGAAATCTTGTTTTATTCTTACCTTGGTAAAGTCTTTCAGTCGCCAGAGTTTCAGGCAAAATTATTTTTCAAGCGAAATTGAGTGGGTGGTTATTAGAGAGACAGCCTCTTAAATACAGTCAGTGAGTTTATAATATTTACCTGCTGTATTTGTTAATATATTTATATATTTCGAATACAGGCAAAACAATAGTAGCCAGTGTGTCAACTGCCTCGTCATCTATCGGTTTACTGATGTTGTATTTGAAATGGCACACTGCAAACAACCAGGAAAGTGATTCGATATTTTCTTGAACTTTTACTGCCTGAGTAGCCAATGGTGGGCAGATCTAGCTGATCACCTCTGTTATGGTTCTGCACAAACCAGTTATATTTTCTTTTTAAAAAATATACAAACTATTCAATGTGAATTTTTGAAATAATTTTAGTTTCAATATTTTTGTTAACAGCATACCAGCCGAGTACTTAAGGTTTAGTTATTATTTAAGTATTACCTGCGGCAGATGCTGAGGTGATTGCCAACAAAACTGTTGCTGTGGTATGCCTGTCGTTTCACGTTGATGGACTAAAGAAAATCCTCAAGGGCATGATAAATTTTTCCCATATCTTTTGAGAATTTGCATTGGGACATAATTTATGAAGCAGCCTTTACCTAAACAAAATAGAAAGTGTTAATTGACATGTACCAAATGATTAATGTGATTATACAATTGTTTTTGTTTCATTGTGCACTATTTGTTTATTGATTCACAGTGTAAAAAAATAAATTATATCACGTACTTCCTGTTCAGCTTTCTGCTTCACTGTTTGCGAATGCTGAAGTAGTTGTTGTACATTAGGAGTTAGTCAAGTTTGGTGTTTGATCTGCAGCTCCCATGCCCACCTAGTTGCTGACATAACAGGCGTTTTCCACCTGCAGATCGTGCTTCTGTGAGAAAAGCTGCCGCTGCTGTTTCATGCCTCTTAGCTCCACGTGGGCTCTTTATCAGCTCATCAATCCTTGATTTTCCCAGTTCTGAGGTATCCTCAGCCTGTCTGTAGGCAATCTTCTCGTCTAGCTCAGTACATTCAGCAAGGGAGAGTCCATAGAAGTTGAGGAACACTCCAAGACTTATATGGAGACCTGGTGTGCAAATCTTTAAGAAAGCAAATCTTTAAGAAAATGAAAACAACAAACTAAATGGTTTTAATTGTAAGTTAGCTAGGTCTTAGGAAAAGGTAAACATCTACCGTATTTACTTGATCAAGCTGAGTTTTTAACAGAACATTTGGATAACATTAAAAAAAGCTTTTGGCTTTCTAAATGCCACTGTGGCTTTTCCTGGAATTCCTTGGACTGCTGGCTGAGGTGGTCAAGTGTTTGCAGGAAATAAGAATATTTCTTGGGGCAGGGACATCTCAATAGCTAATATTTTACACCTTAGATAGGAATGGCGACCTGTAGGAACAACAGGGATATGTCAATTTCTATGGGATACATCAACTTGTGGACTGTATATCTTTTGTATTGAAGTAATGTACTTTCGATTTAGCTATTTTCACTTGAAAAGATCTACTTACTAGATGCCCAAGAAATTTCCATGACTTTACACAAAAAATCGTGGTCTCCATACAGAAAACAAACAAATGTCCTATTATATCCCTGTAAAACACACATCAAAATACCAGTACTACTACTGCTACTCAATATCTGAGATTAAAATTTGTGCATACCTCCAGGTTGTATTGTTAAGGTCTCGAACTTGCTCTCGGTATCCATCCCTAATCTGCTAATTGTAGAGAGGCAATTTCTGGTGTCTTTACCTTCCAACAGGGCAAATACAATTCTGTTTTGGGGGGCGAATTTGGTTTAGGAACATAGGCAATTTGAAACGCTTTTTTTTTCTCTTGGAGCCCTGCCCATTATCCACACCAAGTTTAAGGTACACTTTTTCAGTAGGTATTGAACCATCGTGCCATGTCAAATGTTTGTCCTTGCAATAGAAAAATAAAAAAAAAAGGTTAACTTGGAGAACTATTAGGGTAAAAAGGGAAAACAACTGTGTATAAAAATGAACTATTTCAAATCTCACTTTTCACATTTATCCATAAACGCGAGAACGTTCCCCTTCAGGTTGACCACAGTAGTCATAGAAGGTCAGAAATAAGCCCCGTTACTGTCGACTAAATGTCGAGTTAGGTCGAGGAAAATCATTAATATGCATAACGGTCGAGTTTGTCGAGGTAAGCCTGGGTAAATAATTACTATTCAAACTGCCTATGTAAAGTGTCTTCCTCCATACTAATGAAGTGTCTTCCTCCATACTAATAAGCGTCAATCTAGAACAATAAAAAACAATAAGGTTGCCCGGTCTTGCCCGCTAATAGTTAACCCTGATTGGCTCATGACAAAATCTATTATGCGTTCAAAATAAAAGCGCCAATTTTAACGAAAGCGTCATTCCTTCATTCAACTTGAACTCGCTGGAAATTCGAAAACTTTGTTCGATTTCGAAACGTTTATCGTGAAGATGGCTTTTTGCACTGGCGTTGTTAATCTTCAAACTGCTTTGAACGCTTGTTAAAATGTCCGTGATTGGGACACGCTGACAACCGCAAATTTTTGACTGTTTTGAACGCTTGTTTAACTGCCGTGATCGGGAAATATTGAAAAGCGCAAATTTTTGACAGCGTAATAAGGTTCTCTAGCTTTCTTTGAAAACGTTCTCCGATTTTCGAAACCGGGCTCTTTTAACCCCGAGTGGTTTAGGTAGAACCTATGATGCTTTTATGCTCAGCTTTGCTGACGAGAGAGAATTCAAATTCTTAGCTAACTGCTCGAGTTTTCCGCTCCGTTAGTCACGCACTGAACTCCATCCACTTTTAACCCCAGATTTACATACAAAATTGAACGGAAAAGCCCATGGGACAGCTTTACATTGAAATTACAACAATAGAAGCTCGAAGCGCTTAATTTAAACACGCGGCAATAATTATTTTTGAACAACTTTTTTTTCTATTACGTTTATTGGCGAATATAAAATAAGAATATTACAACCGAACAAAACTGTTTATGAGTAAAGTTTAAGGATATCAATCGTCTTCATCTTCGCTTGAGTCCTTTTTAAAGTGTTTGAATTAATGTGTTTCACCGCGTGGTAGACAGAGCATCAAATAAATCCATCTGTCAAGTGTTTACGATCAACAGGAATTTGATGTACACATATCGGGAAAATCCTATAACCATCATGCCAAAAACATCTTGGGCATTTGAATACTGCTCTTTCGTAAACGTTCTCTCCGTTGCAAAAGCAGCAAAGACCTTTTCCTTTAAGCAAAATCTCTGAATTTCTTTCAGGTTTCAGATCTGGGTTTTCTGATTCTTGGTGTTCACTATATTCAGACGCTTTCTCTGTGCATGTGCCAAGTCTGGGTACAATCACTGTTAAAACAAGCTCAGATCGATTAACAGATCTATTAACCACCGGAGAGAATGATCTGGTGTTATTCACATGGCAAAAAGCCTACACACAATTATTGATGATGATACCGACAATCAAATTTGTCAAGGGTATCCCGGAATCTCTGGAAAATGATTCCTATTGAGATGTCAACATACGTAACCTGATTGTCATTGACGCCCAAATGATTGAAGCCGGAAAATATAATCGGATCGTGAACCTGTTAACAAAAAAATCGCATCACCGAAATCTGAGCGTTATTTACATTGGGCAAAATCTGTTCCATCAAGGCAAAGGCAACCGACGTAACAGCTTAAACAAACATTACTTGGTCCTTTTCAAGAATCCTCGGGTTAAACTACAAATTTTGACTCTAGCCAAACAAATGCATGTATCCAAGTGAAACTGCTTGGTTTATCAAAGAGTACGAAGAGGCGGAGCTAAGACCATTTGGATATCTTTTTTTAGATCTCAAGCCAACGACTCCAGATAGATGTAGATTGTGAACAAATGCTTTACCCAGCGAAGAGAGATTCGACAAAGGATTCGAAGGGAATAGAATTTCTCAAGAACTTCTCCAGTACCTCAAACAACAAACTCTGATGGTGCCCCCGCCAATTTCGGAGATGCAACGCATTCAGAATAGTATGGATAATCTCCTGTATCGTACAAACCTTGCAGAAACCAAAAAGCGAAGTAGTACATGCAGTTGCAAAACAAGTTTTAAAACTATAAACACCAGTTCAAATCTTTAATACCTGAAGCAACAATTCCCGCCCAACCCCAAGAGTCAAACCAAATTTCTACAAACGTACTAACAGGCGACGCACCAACAGCGCCAAACCCCGTTCAAGAACCACCAGAAATCACACCAGCGACTCCAGTTCAAGCACCAACCCAAGTGACAGCCCCACAAACCTTATCTACCATGTCAATCTCTTCCTCTATCTCATCTCTCTCCCTCCTTCAATTTTGACACCCCCTCCCACACTCGATTCGCTGTCACCAGTAAAAAGCGTAAATGCCCCCAGTCTGTCAAATTTGTAACTTACTTGGACTATGAACCGAAGAGAGCCTCTAGACGATCTCGACGATTACACAAGACCTCGCCTTAGAAGTACTCTCAATACGACAGAGACGATTGATTTCCTGATACTCTTTACTCTTAAACAGTTTTTTTCAGTTGTAATCTTCTTATTTTGTATTCGCTAATAAACGTAATAAAAGAAACAAGTTGTTCAAAAATATTTATTGTCGCGTGTTTAAATTAAGCGCTCCAAGCTTCTATTGTTGTAAATTCAATGATAGAGCTGTCCCATAGGTTTCTCCGTTCGAGTCTGTGTGCAAATCTGGGGTAAAAAGTAAGAGGCACTGCGTAATTGCAAAGTGAGTGACTAACGGAGAGGAAAACTCGAGCAGTTAGCTAAGAATTAATTATCTCTCTCGTCAGCAAAGCTGAAAGAGGAAGCATAAGAGACTCTACCTAAACCAATCGAGGTTATAAGAGCCCGCTCTCGAAAATCGGAAAAAGTTTTCAAAGAAAGCTAGAGAACCTTATTACGCTTTCAAAAAGTTTGTGGTTGTCAGCGTTTAACGATCACGGACAGTTAAACAAGCGTTCAAAGCAGTTTAAAAAACATGCACGCTAGTGAAAAAGAAAAGAAAAACTTCATGAAAAACGTTTCGAATAAACTGAAAGTCTCGGAGATAAACTTTCGCAGAAAAGCGATTACAGGAACGATAGCGCTTTCGTCAAAATTCGCGCTTATAATTTTACCACATAAGATATATTTTTTTTCCAATCAGGGTTCAAAGACCGCGGGCAAGATTAGGCAAGTTTATTGTTTTCATTGTACTAGAGTGACGCTTATTAGTATGGAGGAAGGCACTTTACCTAGACAGTTTGAATAGTAACGATTTACCTAGGCCTAACTCGACACTTACTCGACCGTTATGCATATTAATGATTTTCCTCGACCTAACTCGACACTTACTCGACCGTTATGCATATTAATAATTTTCCACGACCTAACTCGACACTTACTCGACAGTAACGGGGCTTAATTCTGACCTTCTATGACTACTGACCACCTAGGCAGCTGGTGTGGGTTTGATTACCGTGACTTGTTTGTTAGCCCTCTTTTCATTATGCTCTAGTGGTATAATCCCATCCAGTATGTCATCCGCTTGCAACTGACTATTTTTCTGGATCTTTTGCTTTTCTTCCCTCTTCATCTTTACTCCCCATTTTTTGAATCACCTGAATAGAAAAACATGTAGGAGAAAACAAGCTAGTATATCCAATTTTCTAATACAGTTGTACAAGAGAACTGATGTAAAGCTGGGATGGGTGGGACTCCTTGACTAACTTACCGACGGAGCTTGTTGAGGTTAAACCGAGGCAGAGTTAAGTCAGCCTTCGTCGGTAGCTCCGGCAATAACTCGTTGCCTAATGCCTCTCGCAGGACAGCTCGACGTTCTTCTTTGGAATTCAGTCTCAAACCTTGAATAACGTGAACACCCATTTGGACTTGGCTGATGGACGCTGCAACATTCTCAAGATCCCTGGTTCGTCTGAGGAGAAGGCGGCTCGTTAGTTCAACGGACGGTTTCTGGGCGCGAGGCTCATGTCGCAAGTCCAGTGCCTTTTTTTTTTTTTTACAAAAAGTTTACAAAAAGAAGAAGAAGAAGAAGAAGAAGAAGAAGAAGAAGAAGAAGAAGAAGAAGAAGAAGAAGAAGAAGAAGAAGAAGAAGAAGAAGAAGAAAAGAAACAGTCTTAAGTTTGAGTCTTTGACTACAATTTATGAAAATTAATCGCTTAAAAAAAATTGCATGTCTGGGCTGACCTTTCCACCTGTTTTCACTGTTACAGTTTTTACGTCCGTTTAAGACCCTAACTTCGCTTTGACGAACAAGGCCGCAA
Organism: Platygyra sinensis; assembly: GCA_019787425.1. Lineage (NCBI taxonomy): Eukaryota > Metazoa > Cnidaria > Anthozoa > Scleractinia > Merulinidae > Platygyra > Platygyra sinensis. The sequence goes on from JAHPZR010013384.1 coordinate 11,772, forward strand.
GTCGTTCTGCCTGGGGAGTTAGTCTTCCCTCTCGGACCTCTTGCTCCAATTCCTGTACCGTTTTCGGAGCTGGCTCGGGTTGTTGTACAGCAGCTGCTGTAGGTCTAAGTTGAACATGGAGTCGGGCCCGTTCATTAAGATTTATACACACGTGATCAGAACAGTCCTCATATCTCGTGTCTTGACCACAAGTTACTGAAAGATCCTTGATGAAATTTATGACCATGAGAGCTCTCATTGAATTTAAAAAGTCATCCTTGCCCATGGAACAGGACAAATTTCCAGAGGTTGTTACTACCTCCTTTATGCAGTCGGAACAAAAGCAGTGTTTACAATCGGTTTCTACGGGTTTGTCTAAACAAACGGGACAGAAGTATTCTTTTAGAACCTCCCCTACAAAGTTGAAGTTTTCTCCAGAATCGACGTATCGATTGGACGACAAATTTTCTACCAAGCCATTGACCATTTCACAGAACTTAACAACTTCGATTTCCGTTTGACGTTTCTGGCTGGCAGCTGCAGAAATCATTGCCCAGAATGCCGCGACACATCCGGGAACTTTTTGTGTGTGTCGGCGCTAAAATTCAAAATCGATTAGAGAAAAGTGCTAATAATAACAAAGAATACGGGCAAAAAGCGGCCACCAGTGGATCGATAAATGATTTTGAACAAAAATTGTTTTTATAAGGTCTCTACGAGTATTATCAAATTCGCCTTGAAAACAGTCTATTTTGGGAGCTTTCTACTATGGAAGCTATTATTCAAGAGGAATATTTCGCCGAACTGATCCGTTAAGCTGACGGATAGCATATGGAAAAGTTGGTACCGGATGTCAGGAAAGGTTCTGCCAATTTTCGCTTGTTTACGACGTCTACAAGTATTATCAAAATGTGGTTTTCCGAAAGCACTCATCAACCTCTGCAAATTTGCCTGTCGGAGACCGTTCGGCTCTATGGTTGACTGATTTTGAAACTTCCGCGGGCATTAAAACGGACCCATTTCTGAATAATTATCTCATACAAACAATGGAAAACAATGCTCGCTCAGGTGTAAGACACGTTTAAGCAGAAAATTCATTTATTTTTATTTTCCCCAGTGTCGTACGAACGGAAAAGACCAGCGTTGTCTTTGGAGTCCTCGATCAACGTACAGACTACATAAGCCGATCGAGTAAAAGACTGTGTCTAATTAACTGCTTTGACCGGTCGAGTAAAAGAGGACAACGATAAAATAGAAGCAAGTGTTCTGCGCACCGCACCGATTTACTTCACACATCAGACGGTTTGATTGACAACCGCCGATTCATTGACGAGTGCAGTCGGAAATCCGAAAGCTAAATCTATGCAATATTATTCCGCGCATCGAAAACCTGGGCACTGCAAGTACATGTCACGAAAGACAATAGCATTCTGGGCGATGTCCCCCCCCCCCCCCCCCACCCCCCGTTTAGGCTTTAAAGGCCTTCCTCCCTTTTTACCACAATTACAAGATTGCAAGGTTTGCACTCTTCTCTTGATGTGGTTCCCAGGACACTAGGGAGCGCGTGTTGTTGAGCCGGCACTTCTTACAGAAGACGTCCTTTTCCAGGTTTATGCCAAAATTCTCTTGTAGAAAGTGAACATTTGAAGAGCAAAGATAGCTGGCTTCTTTGAAACCGTTAGATTTAGCCAGCGTCTCCGCGCAGATTCGACATGGAGCCGCTAAATACGTCAGTTTTTTGTTCGTCAGACATGGCCGCAATATTGAATAAATAACAAAATATTAAATACAAAAGCCATGCTGTTCAGGGAAAATTTCTGCGAAAAAGGGACAGCTAGAGTACTTTATAAGATTTTAAGTATTTAAAAATAGTAGTAATGTTGAGAGGAAAACTTCCAAGACGTAAAACTGTGATTGAAACTTCCTTTATTTCGTAACATGCGATGCCCGCCATTATTCTACACGAAGCACGCACTAGGGTCAAAACTCCCGATCGTGCTTATACAATTGACACCAGCGTTACTCCTACGTGACTGACTTATTTACTAAACATTCTAAAAAGCCTAATGCTTAGTACTGTTTGTTGCAATGTAGACAACGTATCAAATAAGATTTTTAGAGTTGCAGTCGATACGATCATGAATGGTTGTCATTTCCCCAACGGTATAAGCCTTTCCGAGTTCAGTTTCTTCAAGCCTTTGCATTTGCTGATCAGCTAGAGCCTACCAGGCCCCGGTACATTTGATTCGTCCAGTGGCCCTTTCTAGAGTTTTTTTTTTTTTGTCTTAATAAACATGTTACGGCCACGATCTAGTCTCTCTCTTTGACTTGATCCAACTCGAAAGATGGGATAGACATGATCAGTTGCGAGACAGAGAATTGGAGCGTACACACCACACACCCCACTCCGTTACAAGGCCAACAAGACAACTAGAGACACCGTACGCAAGACCAAACCGACATCAAGAAATCTCGTCACAACAAAAAACAACAAAAATACAAGTTTTCTTTGCAATGATTTTTTTACTATTCATTCTCATCTCCGATGGAATACACCTTTCAGCTCTGCAGCACACGAACCACTAAACTCCAAGAAGTATAGAAGGTTACAAACATGACGTTCATCCGACCTTTGGTAAACAAACCAAGTCTTTCTTCTACTACGCTTCCATCTCCCAAATGGAACAGTGTAACGCCATAAGTTGTCATTCCACCGCGCTTCTTCTCATTGCTCAGAGTATAAATGTTCACCCTCACCCTGGAACGACTGCGATTCATATCATTAGGAACTTAACTGCCCCTCATCAACG
>JAHPZR010013385.1:0-2500 GCA_019787425.1 Platygyra sinensis
TATTTGGAGTCTTATACAATAAATAGTATATCGACCATAATTTCCAAATAACTAAGAATTACAAACAACAAAAAATATAGATGGCTGAAAAGTTATTAATTAATTACGTCCTAGAGTATTTACATTTTGCCGTCTTTCCCTTTCCTTTTTTCAAAGCATTCGAATATATGTTTTGCTATTAGTTTTTGTATTTTAACATTTTCCGCTAGGGGGATTTATTAGAAACATGAATATTCTGTTAGGTGACATTCTGCTTATTTTTATTCTATATTCTTTTTCCAAATAATCTAGTAACGAACATCGTTTTTCCTGGTAAGCAGGGCATATATTTAGAAAATGGTATTCATCCTCCATTTCTATATAATATCTATCTATGTAATCATGCTCCGGTAAGCGGGGCATTAGCCTTATTTGGAACGTTGTGGTGTTTTGAGTGGGAATTAGGCCGGGATTAGACATTCTATTTGACCTCGTGGAATTTTTTAGCGCGGCAGAACTGCAGACTCTTCAAGGTGTGTTTTCCCTTGTTTTTTTTTTTTTGAAATAATTACCTTTCTTATCCGGCCAAAAGGTTACACGGAAAAGCTTAAAGCGTCTTGTTGTGATAATAATTGTGTTTTGATCGAATTTTACAAATTAAACGACGTTTTAGAGGAAGTATCTTTATTTAAAAACAAGTGTTTTAATGGGGTTGACAAGCCTCAAGTCACGCCTCCCACTCGCGTGTTTTTAGACTTTCTTAAAGTTTTGCAATAACAGGTATACTGTCTAAAGATTTCCTTTGCCTACATGATATGATTGGAGGTTTTTTGTAGATTGCTTTCAGTCAGGGTTGTTCTTCTATACTATTTATAGTGCCTTCTAACGCTGATATTCAAGCCTACAGTAAAGCCAGTCAAAAAGACAAGGAATCTTTGGAGCGGTTTGACTGGATCCGTCAAAACATCGAATGGTACGACGGTCATGCGAAAATTTGACCAGGCGGCTACTACGAGAAAAGAAAAGCATGCGGTGATCAAATTGCTGTCGGGCGCGAGAATGTTGCCCCTTGACTCCCCTCAAACGCCCAAACCATCAACAACCAACATCAGACACTACAGTAAAAACCCACATACAAGAACACCCATTTTCGGGGTTCAGGGTGATTGGGTTCTTATATATCGGGTATTTTAGGTGAAATCAGCCTGAAAGTGTTCTTAAGTGTTCTTAATTTGAAAATAAAGGATGTGACTGACACTTTGACAAATGGTGACATTCATTTTATTGCATATTTTTCACGTTATTATAAGACTTTTAATTTCAAATACAGTCGTTGTACATTTGCTATACACAGCAAGTGAAATTACTAGCATTTATACAGAGATCCTAGTGCAATACCACAGTAAAGCTACAGACACTGCTGGTTCTATTAAACTGAAAAGAGAAGAGTTTTTATATATAAGAGCAATTTTCAATTTTCAGACTGAATGTGTTCTTATATATATGCTCCTTCTTTACCAAATTTCAGCCTGGGTGTTCTTAATGCACACGTTCTTGTATGCGGGTTTTTACTGTACGACGATGACTAAGGGCGGTGGAAAAGATACTAGATGATGAATCATTACAACCAAGAGCAAAATAAGCAGGACAATTGTTTCGAGAAATTTGTATCAGTCTTCTGTGTGTAGGACCTGAATTTTTTAGGAATATAATTGTCAGGAACGGTGCTCAAATTGAAAAAAAAATTAGTTAATAGTTAAAGAAATTATTAAATTAAATTGCCCGTCGCCTGTTTCTGTTCTTTATGACATCTTGATCTTGATCATTTGACACGGCTTTTTTTTAGAGAACGGCAAAGATTTGAGCAAAAAATGCTGAGAAACCGCCGATGCCATTCATTGTAACTGTGTATCAGAAAAGTAATCTCTGTCACTCTACCTTCGAAGTTGTTATCTATTGAGGAGGATGGACGTTTAATTGCATTGAAAGTTAATTGTTTTCTTCAAAGTAAAAGACAGTAATTCTTGTTTAAGTTTCAGTTGAATCTCATCAATCTAGTTATTACGTGTACTTGGGTCGATTGCGCGTGTTCGGAACACGCCTTATTGTTTTTAGAAAAGTATTACAGCAAATTCCTTTGACCCCTTCTCCTCTTAGGAATGTAACTACTCTAATATATTATACGTTTTTCATATAGCTGTGCGTGATTACGAACGAGAATGGACGAATCAAGTACAATGATTAGTGCAAATGGCTGGCATCGTTCGTTGTTGTAAAAATCCATATCGAAGTAGTTAATGTTTAGCCATTAGACTGCAAAAAGGATGTTTCTTTGAGGGGAAGTTGTAAGTTCAGAGCCTTTCAAAGTACAAGCTCTTAAGTTAAAAGGGAGACGATACTGGAATTCAAGTCGGCGTGACTGAATGTTTATAGGAATGCTGGGAACTCTAATCCTGCATTTTAATAAAATATCTACTTTCACCAAAAATGATTTGGTTTATTTGTTCTTAGTAAAAAAAAT
>JAHPZR010013385.1:7500-12500 GCA_019787425.1 Platygyra sinensis
CGAATTAACACTGAACGTAATATCTTTAAGTATTTCTGGTCCATCCTGGTAGTACACTAAGTTCAGATTCTTTATTGCTACTTGACCGTGATTTGGCCAACTCTGTGGAGGTTGTTGATGGCAGTCGTACCCAGGCTCTTGCTCAATGTGAGTGTATGTGATGATGCGTTCGACAGATGTCATGTAATTTTCAACCTCTGAGCAGGTTCTGACACCATAATGTGATGTATCTACTGCGAGTTGTAGGGTGTAGATCAGTGACAAGGCTGTAATGCCTAAAAACGAAATACAAATAAACCGAATTCGTTAAGAGTTAAGCAAATTCACGATTCTCAGGTTTTAAAAGCTACGTTACTGTCGGGGTCTGTAATCTTATCGACAACGATACGCGTCATCACAGTGGTCAGACTTTCCTTTCAAAAACTTTTGCAGAAACTATACGAAAAAAATGTTTGGGAAAAGAGTGATATGACGCGTACTTGTTGTCGATAAGAGAACACCAAGATCAACCACAATACGATTTGTTTTTTTACCACGATAGCAACGTTAAAGGAAATGTTTTTTTTTTCTCAGAGCGCGAGCTGAAAAAGGCATTGGGCATTGTGCGATACATTGACGCGAGCAGCATGGTATGGACCAGGGCGGGAAAAAGCCTGTATGGACTGTTATCGACAACGGCAAATTAGCCAATCAGATTGCGAGATTACCAGCAGATGTGGTAAAAACTCTTTTACCTGAACCAGACTGTGTAGCTATAGCAAAAAATACTACAAACGCCACGAAAACAACGCAGATCATGTCAAGACAGACACCTAACCACCTCATGGTAGCAATAATCAAGAACCAGGTCTGATTATGATCATCTTGATATCTGAAAATAAATAAATAAATAAATAAATAAATAAATAAATAACTAACTAAATAAATAAATAAATAACTAAATAAATAAATAAATAAATAACTAAATAAATAAATAAATAAATAAATAAATAAATTGGTAAATTAATAAATTAATAAACAGTAAATCAATTAGTGTCAAGTCAGGAAAATTTTCAATTTTTAAAACGTTTGAGGGGCGTGTAGAGTAAACGTCCACCTAAAAGCCATGCAATAGAGTCTGGATGGGAGTGCAGGAATCTCAGGTTATTAGTTAAATTGCGGGCGATTTCTCAGTTAGTTTGAAATTTCAGCTCAGTTTTGAGCCATTTGGAAATTTTGCAAGTTTGTGCTGACAAGTGCTTCATTTCGGCTCCTTCTTGGAAGGTCACCAAACAATGAGCAGAATAATGACTGTGCACGTGCATTAAAAATATTGTACCATTTTTTGGCTGTCCTCTGCAAAGTTAAATGACCAAATTCTGCGCTGTCTAGGAACGTGAACCACAAAGATTAATTTTTCGTATTTTGATTTGGAATTGAACGCATTCGTAGCATATTCAGCAGGGACAGGTTTAAATACCAACAAACACACTGAATCGATCCAAGCAAATGCGCCATTCCAAAGTAAAATGTACAAACACCGTTTTAAAAAGCGTCCTCCTCACCGCCGCCGTCCTACGTGCGTAAGATTGCAAGACAACCGACTGAAAAGTGATTCTAATTTACACAACAAGCGTCCAAGTTATTCTTCCTCTTATCATTATAATGGGATTTAAAACATTGTACATGCTCAGATGCACAAATGTATTTTACAAAGATGAATGTTATAAATTCAAACCTGTACAACGTTTTGAGAAAGGCATCTTCCCTCTTATACGCCCGAACAGTCACCAGTCCCATCAACGAGTCGCTAAAATGGGAAAGAACCGGACTTCTATTTATTCCTTCCAGTCGCCTGAGGTCACGTGCTGCTGTGAGGTAATAACGCCCAGTCAGAAGAAAAATGATAATGAGCGGGGTGGCCGGCAGGATAAGCCAGGGGTTCAGGATAGATGGAAGAACAACTGCTCCAATGCAGTACAAAACAACTTGTACAGCTTCCAGGAAAATATCTGGTAACAACTCATCCATAATGCCAAGATCTCGAGAAAACCGGTTTAAAATTCGTCCCACAGGATTAGTGTCGAAAAACAAAACCTGAGCTTTTAAGACAGTCGATAGCATCGAGTTGTGAAGATGTTTCGACGAGTTTATCGCAGCGTTGAAAAATGCTCCCGCTCTCATGATAGACAAAATTAATGCCGCAGCCACCAGGCCACCATAGATGTAGAGATTCTCCGTTTGCTGCTGCAGATCATGTGATTGACTTGTCAGGTGAAGTAGCCACCAATCAGGAAGTATTAGAGATCCTAAATGAAAACAAATAATTAAGAAAATTAACGGTAGATCAGGAACAAAGCAATTAATAGCTTTTTAGGGTAAACGCATTACTTAACCAACCTTGAATGATGAGGAAAAAAGTAGCAAAAACTGTAGCCAGAATACAGTGCATTCCAGCTTGGATGTAGTGCCAGTATAATTTCCACGATACAGAACCAATCATGCGATCTTCTTCAGCAATTTCAAGTCTGGCATATTCTTGCTCTGACTTTATTTCACTCTCCAATGGGCCCTGGCTTAGCAAATTTTCCATTTGTACAGTACCGGGTTTCTGTTCAGCACCTTGGACGATGGCATCAAGGTCAAAACCATCTGAACACAATGTTGAAAAATCACCTTTGGCCACTATGGAACCTTCTTCCATCACTACGATGTGTTTGGCATCTCGCAGGGCCCTATGGTTATGAGTGATCATCAGCCGAGTTTTATTGTCTAATACGCCATTGATACACTTTTCAAAGATATCATGTCCCACCTTTGAGTCTACTGCACTCAGTGGATCATCCAGAAGATAGATATCAACATTGGAATACACTGCGCGTGCCAGTTCAACACGAGCCTGCTGACCACCACTCAAGACTGTCCCACGTTCTCCAACTACAGTCAAATCACCGTCTGGAAACCTTTGCAAGTCTTTGATCAGGTCACAGACCTGTAATGTCAAATCATATCTGTTTTGGTCAAATGGCTCGCCAAACAACACATTCTCTCGCACAGTACCAGAGAACACCCATGGCTGCTGACCAACACAGGCTATTTTTCCAAAACTCGATATTTTGCCGCGGATGAGAGGAATTTCACGCAAAATGGCGTACAGTAAGGACGACTTACCAGCTCCAACTCGACCAGTGACAAAAGCCAAGTCACCTTTGTCTACTGACAAATTGAGAGATTTCAAACTTGGTACATTCCAATTGCCATTCCAACTACAGACGACATTTTCTAGCGCAATGGTAGAATCTTTGAGAGAACTGACATCATTTTTAGTGATTGGATCAAAGCCTGGAGAATCAGTACTGCTGGCGCACTGTGTACAGCTGTACTTGTCATTTCTACTTTTAGCAAACGTTTCCTGCAGATATTGGTCTACCTTGTCATTGTCATATTCAAGTATACCCTGGATACGACCCAAGGCTGTTACGAAATCTGCTAAAATGTTTACACTCTCACAAATGTTCCACGAGACTGTGCTCCTCAGAATAGTTATCAGCGATAAAATCATGAAAGTATTGTATGAGGTGAGTTTAATCCCCATGGCTGCCATAGGAACCAAAGAGATGAAAGCAGCGACTGGTATACAGGAGTATTGAAGAGACGCAAAGGTTGCCAGAATTAGGGTTTTCCATCTGATTAGCTTGAGTTCCTTGCTATGGGAAAAAATGCATAACTTGTTATAGGATTGGAAGAGAATGGGTTCGTTTTTTAGATCTATTTTACTGTTGTTAGTTTTGCCTTGCATGCTTTGTTGGTGCCATTATAGATTCGAGAGTGAGCAGTAAATGATTAATGCTGACAGAACCGAAAAGGCGGAGAGGAAAGACAAAGAAGAGGCTGCCCGCACCGCTTTGAATTTTGAATCACTTCGTCGAAATGTTTGGACGCAAACTGCTGATTGGTTGAGATTAATAAGTTGGCATGGTGAAGTCGAATGTTAACTTAAAAATCGAGCAGCGCAATGTAGTGGCTTCCTTGCTACAATTTTCTTTTTGTCTTACAAACGAGACTTGATAAAAGTCTAATTTTCCAACAATGAGCAGACTTAAGGTGGCTCAAAAGTAGTTTAGTAAATATACTTATGAGCACACCCCTGAGATTAAGCCTCTGAGGTTTTTCAGCCTAAATTATTCGTTCTAACCACTTTTCAGCCGAAACCCCTCTAAAAATGATTTTTTGGCCTCAATTATTCGTTTTAGGCAGTTTTCTAACTATAAAATATATAGAATGAAAAATAATAGGGAAAAAATTAAACACAAAATTATGTAACCAATATAAATATAGAATAAAAGATATTAGAAAACAGTTCTAAGAAAGCACGCGCGCTGATTGGTTGAAAATCGTGTTTGTATAACTCGATGGAGACACAGAACTAGCGCGCGCTTGTTGACGTAGTGATGGCGCGAGCAAAGAGAATTTACATTTCGATAATCAAAGTTAACAAGTTGTTTTCCTTTTTCTCGTCGTGGTGTTTTCTAAAAGAAATAGAAAACATGTACATCGTGTTTGTATCGAGTTATACAAACACTCGTGAAAGTTTGGGAGAACTCGAAAAAGCTGTGGAAACACTCGCCTGCGGCTCGTGTTCCCACAGCATTTCTCGTTCTCCCAAACTTCCACTCGTGTTTGTATAACTCGATACAAACACGGTACATGTTTTCTATTTCTTAAATACAACTTTATTGCAACAAATGTTAGATTTATATAAATATAACCCTGAACTTATTAATCAGGATGTTCTACCAATTATTTTATCTCAGAATCAATGTAAACAAAATGATAAGATCATCAAGAAAATCAAAAATGAAATGAAAAAGCAAAAAGAAGAATCCAATAAGATGAATCGTCGGTATCGAAAGTTAATGAAATCAAGAAAATCTGTCCAACAAATGGCACAAGAGTACGAAGACAATATCATAGCCCCACCACCAGAATTTCAAGATCGACCACAGATTGATGATATCATA
>JAHPZR010013385.1:25000-40000 GCA_019787425.1 Platygyra sinensis
AGGCTTAATCTCAGGGGCGTGCTCATAAGCCTGTTTACTAAATTACTCTCAAAACAGTTTCCAGCACTTTTCAAGACGTAGATTTTGATGGGTCATGATTACCACTCTTTATCAATTGATGCTACAATCATGGTATCAAAAAACTGCCCAATCACTGGTGAACACGTTGGTATTATTTTCGTTTTTAGCAGGTCATAGTTTTGCTATGGTAACCTATTGTGTCACGAAAATAATACCAACGTGTTCGCCAGTAATTAGGCAGTTTTTTGATACCATGATTGTAGCATCAATTGATAAAGAGTGGTAATAATGACCCATCAAAATCTACGTCTTGGAAAGTGCTGGAAACTGTTTTGAGCCAGACTTTCAGCCGGCATCAACTTCTCACAGGTCGTCTTCTCTTTTCCCTTTCCTACTTTTTTTCTTCCCCCGGAGAGCGTGCTCTCAGCCTATAAGCTTGCGAGAAACAAGCCAGCTTGGTGTGAAAAAATCTAAAAAAGCCCATTGCCCTAAGCCTCTTTGTCAAATCGAGGCCTGGTGCGCAGCCGTTCATGTAAAAAAGAGTAAATGAAATTTCATTTTCATATGAAAGGATGAGCACCAAGACTCACTTTGAGAAAGAGGCTAAAGATAATTCGGAAATAGCCTATGAACGTTTAAGTCTACGGGTGTCAGCGCTGTTTGAACCATAAAACTGCTTTTAACTGGGTTCCTCTTACCTTCGTATCCTTTGCACTCTTTCCATGAACGGCCACTCCCAGGCATACATCTTAACTGTGCGAACTCCAGAGATGATGGAGTTCATGATATCAACACGCTGATCAGCCACTTTAGAGATTTTTGATCTTAACATAGCGCACGCTCTTCCCATCATACCACAGTACAGTGCAACGGTCATTAGAAACAACACACCAGTTAAGGGTCTCCAGCCAAACAAGTAGTACATTAAAAACGATAAACTGCACAGCTCCAAACTTGCTTGAATTATAAGAACAGCGTGCATCACAGTCTTATCAAAGCGCTGTAAGTCTGATGCGATTAGATTGATGACAAATCCACTTGTTACATATGATATGTCTGCTCGGCTTAGACGGAGAACCTCCAAAATAAAGAAAAAACTACAGGTTTTCAACATGGTATAAAGACATCATTATGATAATAGCTGGCATAATGCAGATATAGGCCAACAATGCCGAAATATAGATGACACTTGCCCCTAGAAGCGCAAATTTCTAGCTTAATTAAGGGTGCAAAAACTTGATTTAATAATAAATGTACCCTGGTACTTGTCACAAGTATCGCAGCTGCCGTTTTCTTCTTTTACTTTCCACCCCCTTCCTTTCCTGAGTTCAAATCCCATCTGGAACTTGGATTTGTTTCCGAGTTGATGTCATTTCTGTATTTAATATTCTTTGAGGATGGATGGTTGGTTGCATCTTTGATATGCACTAATGTGATTGCACGATTCAGTTAACGAGCTCATATGTGCCTAATCATGTGCAGCGCGATGCGGTTCTATTTCACCGTTGCTCACCATAGGGTTTCCAGTAACTCAGCAGTTAGACCGTCCGGCTAGGTCACGACGAGTCGTGGGTTCAAATCCCATCTGGAACTCGGATTTATTATATAACTGAGAAAATTACTTCATCATGATTGGCGGAGAGTACGCCAATTTATCGTTAATTGTTAATTTTGCACTGGAGTGCAAATTAACGCCAGCGCTTTTTTTACTTTCCCTGAGTCATATAATAAATGAGTAGTTGTATGAAGGCTCGAGCGAAGAAAGCCAGAATACGGCACTGAAAGCAATCATGATCAGTCGTTGTCATGGTGATGACACTTTCGTCGCCTTTCAACCAGTGCGATTTTTCCGTTTGTGGAGAACCGGGGAATTCACTTTCTTCCAAAGATGTCGACAGCCCCTCTATTTTTCTTGGTCCCCACCCCGTACCCAGTCAAGTCTTCCGTTTCGCACTGGCGTCCAGTTCTCTCGCGATTTTATCTGCGCGTTCGAGTTCAACCATCAAATTGAAATACGAGAAAATAGAGGGCTGTGGACAATTTAATCTACCCTTGGTCTTTTTTTATACGGACCAGACCTTGAAAGTCTCGGACTGATAGTCGCTCACAAAGGACCTCCAGGGCGATTAATATATAATTTATACTGTAGTGTAAAGATTCTTGTTTTCGTTTCTAGATTAGTCGTGGGTTCAACAATTCCCTTACCTGTTTGTAAACGATTCCAATTGTTGCTGACTTCCATCTAAGCGCCATTAATTGTGTGTAATAACCAAACTGATGAGAACAAACAGCTCTCACGAAAGAGCTCATACAGAGACCAGTAGCGTAGATATAAGCCAAGGAGGAGTCTTTAACATGAAATTTCATTAATTCAGGTAAAAGCAGACTCAGGAACACGGGCTGAAGTACATTACAAACAGCAGGCAACAAACCTAAACTCAAAATGAACACGTAATCGCTAAAAGGAAAGGCTCGAAAAAGCGCTTTCAGCAAACGATGTCCATTTCCTGTTTTGGATGAGGCGGGAATTGCTTCTTCATTCCATGTCGTGTGAAGTTTTTCAGTCGATGTCTGAGTCTTGTCCTCGTCAAGTAAAAGAAACAAGTCATCGTTTTCCAGAGGACGCTTTTGGCCAATGGCAAGAATCTCTCTCACCCACCAGAAGAAAAGAATGGAAAAGACGCTAGCGCTTTTTCTGGGATTTTCATTCGGTCTTGCTTGTGACTCCAGGCGATCATATTTTGAATCCATTGGCTGTAGTTTTATTGCATAGTTAAATTCTGAGAAATAAATCCATGGAGCTTAGATTGAATAACCAAATCCACAATTACTATTCTAGAAGTTCCAATAGCTTATTCAGCGGAACTAACAATATAATGAATTTTCTGTCTGTTTACAAGGACTGAAATATATTTTATGAGTCGCTCAGCTCTGACAATGAAATCGACTTGAGCTTCAAGGTGGCTCAAATGAGTTTCTAGAACTTTTGAAGACTTAGACCGCCTTTGTTGGTCATTATACAAACCAGAATACTAGCCCTTTTCGTTGCAATTGTGAGGCGTTATCATTGCTTTCGATTTCCATCGATCTTGACGGGTAGACAAAGCCAGTAACGGATCTAGGGGAGAGGCCCGCTGAGGCTGGGCCTCACCTTATTTTGGGTAAGAAAAGAGGTAATCCCAAAAGGAAGAATAGCCGGCAGGGCAAGCAAAACAAAACCGCCTACCCCCATCCCATCCGTTAGCTCTAGGTCTTGATCCGTGACTGACAGCAGTCAAAAATGACAGTGTTTGTATGGGAATCCGATGGCAAAAAACTTTTCCCAAAATTGAATTTTACACAATTTATGAATAGCAACGTTAAAAAATTCTGGGTAGAAGATTGTATTCATCGAGTTTGGCTATTTTAATAGTTATAATTTTCCATACATTTGTCTGTAATTTTTTTAATTGTGGCTAAATGCCCGGCAGCCGGGAAAGGTCTCAAATGGACTATATGCCCGGCAGTCTGAAATTTTCACAAAAATTTCCTCCGAAAGATTCTTTCAAGCTTCTTGATGGTATTTGATGATTTTTTAGAAATGCGGAGCGATTCCAAAAAATAATGTTCGTTTGCAAGACTCCGAGCCTTGGGCATACTATAAAATCGGCATGTGTTTGACACTTTGAAATTTACGCTTTCGACAGTTAAAGATATTTATCGAACTGGAACAGAAAGCTTCTTTCCAACCTAATGAGAACATGCGATGTTTCTTTAGAATAGTCAAGCGATTCTAAAAGTTATTGTGGATTTGTAGTGGGCGAATTCTCCAAGCTTGTGCATACCAGTAATGCATGCCATTTCAAGGTTCAAGGTTCATTTATTTCACACTATTCACATTAAATTAGCACAGGAAGAAAAGTATAGTTACAACACATGATTACAAGATAAAATAATTACAGTGCAGGTTATAAAATGTGTATGGTGGTCAAAGTAGGGAAGATAAAGATCTCTGCGATTTTATGGTATGTACAAGCTCGGAGAATTCGTCCAGTACAAATCCACAATAACGTAACTTTTAGAATCGCTAGGCTATACTAGAGAAACATCGTATCTTCTTATTAGGTTTGAAAGAAGCTCTTTGCCGCAGTTCGATAAATATCTCTAACTGCCGATGTAAGCGTAAATTTTCAAAGTGTCAAACACATGCCGATTTTGTAGTATACCCAAGCTTGGATAATTCGTCATCTTGCAAACGAACATGAGTTTTTGAATCGCTCTACATTTCTAAAAAACATCAAAGACCATCAAAAAGATTGAAAGAATCTTTCAGAGGAATTCTATGAAAATTTCAGACTGCCGGGCATTTAGTCCATTGACCTTGCCCGGCTGCCGGGCATTTAGCCACAGCGTAATTTTTTTTTTCTAGACGTCCGCCTATCCAGCCAGATTTTGCACAAAAAAGTATGGAAAATTAGAAAAATTAACTGAGCGTCTTCTAGCCAAGCTGCATTCTCCAAACTAAATGAATACAGTCTTCTACCTAGTATCTTAATGTTTTGATTCATGAATTGTGTAAAATTCAAGTTTGGAAAAAGTTATGTGCCATCGGGATTCCCTTACAAACGTAATTTCTGACGGCTTTGCCTTCCCGTCACTCTATCACTCAATAGGACGCTCACTCGACATTAATATTTAAAACGCAAGCAAACGAATCAGTACTTCGAAACTTTTCTTTTAGCCTTGCAAAACATCGGCACTGATAGACGCACATAACAGTTAAAAAATCAAGAATGCAAGACCTGTAAAATTCGACGAAAAATTTGCGAGACCTGTAAAATTAGACACAACAGGTGCGGCAGGAACGCAGAGGTCCGTTTAATTAACAGAAGGTAGTTACAGCGCTAGTGCACTATAATACATGTATTTGCATTGCGCCAAAACAGTAAGATTGGGTACTAAGTCTTATTATAACATAGATAGGACCCTGCGCGCGCTCTGATTGGTCAAAAACCTGTGTTTTATCAGAGTTTATAACATAGATAGGACCCTGCGTGCGCTCTGATTGGTCAAAAACCTATGTTTTATCAGAGTATAAAACATAGAAAAAGCGTGTTTTATTGTTTTGCGCGCGTAAAATCTATATCATAAAGCAAATGAAGAAGCCTAAGCCGTGTATTACACTGTGATAAAACACTCCAGTCATTTGAGAACACTCGAGAAATGTAGAAAACACTAGCCTGCGGCTCGTGTTTTCTACATTTCCCTCGTGTTCTCAAATGCCTGTCGTGTTTTATCACAGTGTAATACGCGGCTTAGGCTTCTTTATTTGTTAAATAAAACATAGAAAAAGCGTGTTTTATAGTTTTGCGCGCGTAAAATCTATATCATAAAGCAAATGAAGAAGCCTAAGCCGTGTATTACACTGTGATAAAACACTCCAGTCATTTGAGAACACTCGAGAAATGTAGAAAACACTCGCCTGCGGCTCGTGTTTTCTACATTTCCCTCGTGTTCCCAAATGCCTGTCGTGTTTTATCACAGTGTAAAACACGGCTTAGGCCTCTTTATTTGTTAAATAAATAAATTAGCACGCGCTTTGACCTGCTTTGACCGACTCCGTTAAAATCATTATTCGTCAAAGGTACAGCAAACGGTTTTACAAAATTTGGATCAGAGGTGTTACAAACAAAGTTTTGGTAAGTACTTCATGTATCCCTTATTATAGTGTATTTAGAACATAGTATAGTGTATTTGTCCCTTATTATAGTTTTTATGTACACTATAATAACTGGAAGGGATACATGAAGTACTTAGGAAAGTTTTTTAGTCGGGTAAACTTCAGAATACCCGGCCACTTATTAGCATCTCATTGAATAAGAATAGCAACTATTGTTATATTCCTTGTTCTTCAAAGCACACCGACATATGCAAATGGTGGACGGGTATTCTGAAGTTGCTCTTTTAGTCATTACTGTCTTTGAAATCAATTTCGCCGTTCCGTAGAGGTCAATGGTGGACTAGAAGACAGCCGCTTGACGAGAACATGACATATTTAGAGATGTATTGACTTTTACAACACGCAAATGGTGGAAATGTAGAGGGGCTGGTGACTTTGTGATACCGGCAGTCACATATTGACTTACCTTAGATGCCTTAAGTTCCTAGAAATCGAAAACCGTGCGTAGTTTATCTGCTCTCTTTCTGATATGCAGGTCACGCACTCAGTATGTAAATGGTGACTTGTTATAATGTCGGCGCGGTTATTATCGGAGAGGGCGCGTTATTTTTCGGGTCATGTAGCAGCTCCGGTAGCGTCTCACATGAATGGCTTAGCAACAGCAGCATTGCCCAAGCTGTAAAACAAAAGTCTTGGCCCTTCTTCGTGTGGAAGACACAGTATACTTCACAAAAGAACGCCGCTCTACAAATCTATTGTCTTCATTGTTTTTCTCATTCTTTCATTTGTCTTCTATTGTAGTACGTCAGCTATGTAAGCTTTTGTTTGTCGTACTATTTGAATACGCTTATTACGTATTCATGTTCACTTTAGGACAGTTCATTTCCTATCAATTACATCATCAGTTAGTCAGTTGCTTGCTTTCTCTATAGAAAAGATATCAGTGACGTCACCTATTGTTATTAATAAGCCAACCAGAGAACTATTGGGTGGTGAAACAAAGAGTTCTTTTGTTTAACGATTTCAACATTTAAACAACAAAAACAATATTTCTTCGCTATATGATGCCCAAGGATGGTGAGGTTTCGTATGATGCTAACGCTGGCTCTATCGACTCTTTTGAAGATCTTAGCTTATTTGACTAAACGTTTTCTTATTTGAGGCGGAAGCTCTCGGACGATCAAGCTAAGTCTTCGTCGTCTTTAGTAAAGACTGACTCAAGTCTGAAACGAACTTAACTTTCAAGTTTAGTGGCAATGAGAAACACTTATTTGATTTTAATAGCCGATGCTCGAATACATTTCTCAGAGTCTTGCTGCAGTCGCTAAATTCCATCGTCGATCTTAAAGACTCAAATAACCAAGAAGTCTCAGCGTTTATTCGTAAACTTGTTAACGCCGCCTCCAGGGCCATAAATTAAGCGGCGAAATAACCTCATTAGGGGCTGCTACAACCTTGTTCCCTGGGGACGAGGTTGGAACTGCTGTTGACGAGTACTTGCCAGACGTCCATTATCGTCGTCTGGTTTTGCTTTTATTTCTTCTGATAACTTCGCTAATTTTCGTCCTCTACGATCTAAGTAACTGCCGGTAGCACATAGTCACCTCGTCCTCGGGATTCGAACCCATGACCTTCCAAAATGCCGGTTTGGGTCATAGGTTCGACTCCCATTGGGGAACTCAAAAAATTTATTTCCTGAGTCAGAGATTCGACTTGAGAACGCCTGTTACTTTATTTTATTGTATCATATTGGTGTGATTTATGAGTGAGAATTAATGCATAAATAAGTTATTTTCGGTATGCAGTTTATTAGAAAATAATAACAGCTGCTAGAATGATGAAAAAGGTAGCTTACACTTAGGGATATTTTATGTATCATAGCCTTGTAAATAAATGCAAATAAATCCTAATTGTATGGTTTTGGAGAATATGTGTGGCGGACGATTTGCGGAGGACAGGGTTTTAAATTAATCGCAGGCTCAATGTTTCAGTTTAGCACCAATGTTTTTTCCTGCACAAATTTAGTAACGCGATTTGCACGATCCGGTCACATGATACGGAATTAATTATGCTGGGACGCAAATAACGCAGTGTGACTTTCAAAACAAAGGAACTCCTACCAGTCCAGCCCGACTCTCCTTTGTTTTGGAAGTCCCACTGCGTTATTTGTGTCCCAGCATAATTTCTTCCGTACCATGTGACCGGATCGTGCCAAAGGCCCATTGGTATTCTTAACCTAGTTATGTTTATTTGAATGTTTATTTATTATTATTTGTTTACGTTGATCCTGAAAAGCCCCAATAAGGAGTGGCCAATTACGTATACATTTACGTATTCATAAATTATACTGAGACGCAAGTTACACAGTGGGACTTTATAACAAAGGAAAGTCGGGCTGAACTGGTACGAATTCCTTCTCTGGAGGTGCCACTGTGTAACTCGCAACCCAACAAAACTAATCCGTACCGTGTTACCGGATCGTGCAAAAGGCCTATTCGACAAATTTTCAGACAGTAACATAAATTTATGGGTGGAAATATAATATGGTCCAACTTCCTTGTCAAAGCTAGAGTATCACAAGAAACTTGCAGCTCACTTAAGGTGAGGGTACACATGACTAAATATACAACCTGCTGAGGAATGCTGGGGCTTACTTGAGAAAAGATAACTCCCACAAGAATTGATCGAAATAAATAATTTTTACATTTTTCAAAAACCATATGGCATATTGTTTAAGCATAGAGAGTTTTGAATATTTAAAAACACATAAAGTGGTAACCAGTCAAATATGTTACATAAAATCCAACATAGACCAGCATACATTTCAATGCATAACTTCGACAATGTCCACTAGATAGAAAAGTTCTATGCATAAACACAAAACTAACTTAGAATTACAAATCCTGAAAATTTCAACTCAACTGGACAAATCCTTCTCAAAAATATCTTTTCTCATGGCCAAAAATAACTCGTTTAGCTTGGAGGGATTCTCTTGAAGGACTCCTATCTTAAATAAAAGAACATGGATGCACGTCGAAATTTTGAAAAGAACCCTTATAAGAGGTACCAAGATTTCGTATTGTAGGCGTTAGGCCTGTACCGATCTATTGTGCTCGTAAACTTCTGAAAATGTGCTCGCTAGAATGCCAAAACGTCACTAAACGTATTGCCAAAAATCCAAAAAGTTGCAACCTAAATTTCAAAAATTGCGGCATAAATTTTTTGGTTGGTCAAGAAAACTGGCTTGAAACTTAGCTTTCAAGAGTTACTCACAAATATGGGCCAAATTTAACGATACTCCTATGTGGAAAGGAACAAAACACATGGTTCATCATTTCACGTTGTTCTAAACATATGTTTTGCTCAAAAGTTGCCCGGAAAGGCAAAAAATGCTCAAAGTTGCAATTGCGAGAACCGCAAGTAGTCGCTTCAAATGTCAAAAGTTGCCATAAAGTTGCCGAGCACAATCGGGACAGGCCAAGTGGGCGTGGCTTGAAATGTTTTTCACCCCTAAAAGATACCAATTCTAAAACAACACATCATCCCCTGTATTTTTGAGCTCAGTACCATAAAATGTACAGCAAAAACCTTTTGAGGTTGAACTCCCTTATAGTACCAAACCCGCGTTTTAACCCCTATAAAGGTACAACGAGAAGCCCGTGCATTTTATATAAGGGTTCTCTCCGGAAATGCAAGCAGTGTCAAAGCCAATTGAGAGTTTCCTCTTGAGTAACACGAGGAACCATAATCAAGGCTCTTGATAATACTTAACATGTTGTTAATCCGTATACCTTGGTTTTGATGTTTGTCTGGAGTGTCCTGAACTTTGTTGTGATTGGTCAGTACACAACTGACCTGTCAGAATCAAATCAAATCAAAGTGCTCGGTGAATTTCTGAGCTTCCCAGTTAATCCACAGTTATCAAATTAAAAGAGATCTATCTATCAGAATGTTTCTTTCTTTCCATCTACATTGCTACCATAGCCGCCGTGACGATAAAGTCTTGAGAATTCTCCTTCTTTGTTCTGCAGTAAG
This sequence comes from Platygyra sinensis, assembly GCA_019787425.1. Taxonomy (NCBI): domain Eukaryota; kingdom Metazoa; phylum Cnidaria; class Anthozoa; order Scleractinia; family Merulinidae; genus Platygyra; species Platygyra sinensis. Next base: position 34,716 of record JAHPZR010013385.1, read on the forward strand.
ATTTCTGGTTTGTCGTATTCAACAACTTGTCCATTTTCCAGAACCACAACTCGATCGTAATCGATGATAGTGTTCAAGCGATGTGCAATTGTAATCACGGTACAATGCTTAGATTTTGTATGAATAGTTTCTTGAATTAACTGATCTGTCTTATAATCGACATTTGCCGTTGCTTCATCCATGATGATAATCTTGCTTCTCTTCAATAAAGCGCGAGCCAGACACAGAAGTTGTCTTTCGCCGACACTGAAGTTTGCTCCGCATTCTTTAATCTCTTCACTCAGTTGTTTTGGTAACTTTTCCACCATATTCTTCAAACTCGCTTCTTCCAATGCATCCCAGAGTTCTTGATCTGAGTACTCCTGAAAAGGATCCAAGTTCATGCGCAGTGAACCAGTAAACAGAATAGGATTCTGGGTAATGACTGACATCGCTCGGCGAGCGCTTTGGATGTTAATCTTGGCGATGTCGACGTCATCAATAATGACTTGTCCAGTGGGTTGAGGCATGCGAAACAGAGCTGAAACCAGTGACGACTTGCCAGCTCCCGTGCGACCAACAATTCCAATTTTCTCCTGTGAATTTACACTAAAAGTAATATCTTTAAGTATTTTTGGTCCATTCTGGTAGTATACTAACTTCAGATTCTTTATTGCTACTTGACCGTGACTTGGCCAACTCTGTGGAGGTTGTTGATGGCACTCGTACCCAGGCTCTTGCTCAATGTGAGTGTATGTGATGATGCGTTCGACAGATGTCATGTAATTTTCAACCTCTGAGCAGGTTCTGACGCCATATTGTGACGTATCCACTGCGAGTTGTAGGGTGTAGATCAGTGACAAAGCTGTAATGCCTGAAAACGAAATACAAATAAACCGACGAATCCATAGCCTGCTCGCAGGCGGTTGAATGGTCGAGAAAACCGGAATTCATTACGAATTCCGGTTTTTCTCGACCATTCACCGCCTGCGAACAGGCCAAACACGACTCCCACGGTTTTCGTGCCATTTGTACCTTTGCCGTTTATTTTTCGGTCTTTCGACCTTTTTGTCGCTTCACCGTGCTCTTGTTTATGAAGGGCATTTCGTGTTGTGTTATAAGGAGAAAACTAGAGCCGTTAGATAGATCGTGCCAAGGCAAATTTTAAGAGGTCATAGGTCTGCATGATTTCCGCTGTTATCTGCGTGTTCCTTCGTTGAGTTTGACACCTCTATAATTTACCATGCGTTAGTGTATTGTTTTGGCTCATTTCTATTGCAAGATTTGTTTTTAAGTCCCCAAGTATTTTCTTTTGAGGGACAAAATATGAAATTTACTGTGAATGTGTTGCTTACTCGCATTCTGTAGTGTGACGCCGGGCCCGGCTATGATTAGAGCTGTTTGCGAGTACAGTAGGTTGATTCTTATCACAGTTATCATATTTGTCCTCCTACGTTTTCTTTCGGAGACGCCGTAGCTTTATTTCGAGAAAGCTATAGGCTTGTCTAGAGAAATTCTAATGTTTCTTGCAGCTATCTGATCGAGCTTATGTTCCTGGAGCTCGATGTATAGGTTTATTTATCCTTTGATCTTTCTAGTACCACAAGATTCAAATTTAACTCATTACGCGTAAGTCTGTTGACTGTGTTGCGTGTTGTATCTGCCATTATTCGGCTTAGTTCTTTCTGGTTTATGAGGTGTTGAGCCACTCTCTATACGTGCTCTCTTGGAGCTGTCCATGATCTGCAACGAAAAAAAACAAAGGGCATATAAAGGAATTGTAGCAAGAACTCGAACCAACATGAATAGTTTGCAGTTCGACAGCCGAGTTGGACAGTTCCTCACATAAGCTTGATCATAACAAACGATACGTCGACTGTTTTAGAAGAAACCTGGTCCGAAAGATCTCGGAAAACCTTCCTTTCGATAAAAGGGACAATCCAAATACTAGTAGGGCAAAAAGCTGAAGTGATTAAACGAAAACTGTTCACGAACACATGGTGCTGTTTTAAAACAAGGCTTCGAAATGAACCTTTCGCGCAGTATTTTTTAGCTATTTTAACCCGGTAATTTTTGCCAATAAACCTGAGTACATTAGAATACATTTAAATTGATTATGTTCAGTAAAGGTTAAGCAAGAGATTTCATGCTTCAACGGGTAAATGTATTCAAGAATATCAGAATAATAAGCATTTAAACTTACCTTGCCGAAAGGTCAGAGAGAAAACAATGGCGACGTCACGGCGTACTGCTCACAAACAAAGCTGTCAAAACAGAACAAAACATAATAGTTACTTAAAGATTATTGGGTATAATTAAAGAAAAGCAATGAAAGACAAATGCAAAATAAAAAACTTACCGATATCTTTAAAGAAAAAAGCAAACGATCCATCCGAAAAACCGGTATTTAACGCGCGAAAACCGCCATTTGCGTGACGTGACTGTGTGAAAACATGTATTTTTCACTCTAAGAATCATGGGAAGACCTTTCATCCCCCGCTGGGGCGCACGGAGCACTCTGAAACGCGATCGAAATGAATGGTCACGTGAGCAACCCACTTCGATAATATAGTTCGAAACAAAGGATTATGGGAAGGCCTTTCATCCCCCCCTGCCACCGCTCCAACGTCGCATAGTGCGGCAGACCCTGCCGAATTTAATGTTGTTTGCCGCGCCAAATCTAATCTGCCGAACCGAACTGATTCAAACGCCGCTCTTCTGCCGTACTTAACTCATCAGTTAGGTTCGGCGCATGAATGGAGCGGCGTTTGGAACGGGCCTTAGTCAAAAGGAAATGCAAAAACAAGTCAAAAATTGACGCAATTTGCGCCCAGGATATGTGGAAGTTTAATTTTATACTTGACTTTAGTATATTTAGGATCAGGAAATGGAATTTCCCATACAAAGTGTATTAAACGCGTTTGTCTATATTGAATCAACAGTCAGATGTCGAGTTTGCGCGGCCTGTGAATAAACAACGAACATCACGACATATTTGGTGCAGAAGGTGACAAACGCATCAAACCATCAGAGATTTCTTTCAATCTTTAATGTAGTTGATTAGTAGAAGAAGAAGATTCTGAAGAGTGGATCTCTGTAGCTTGGAAGAACTAATATGATGAATTGAATGTTCGCTATACTGACGCTGATCGCAACTGAAATTGAAACCTAAAATTCTAGTCCTAAAAAACAACTATTCACGAGCTGTCAAATAAAGGAAAACGAACTATTCATGAGCTGTCAAAAGTAGGAAAACCGCAATCGCAAAACTAATTAAGACCACAGGGAAACGTAAAACAATAATCACGCATATTTTATAGTCACGCATTGTTCAAAGTCATGCATTCTTCGCAAGTGTTCAGTCACGTTCGTAGATCACGCAATGAAATTAGAACTGTTCATAACAATATTTAACACTATTTTGTAACTGTAGAACCGAAAAAAGTGAGTCAAGTGTTAAAAAAAAAGTACTCAGTCTGCATGGTCTGCATGGTCTGCATGGTCTGCATGGTCTGCACGGTCTGCAGTCAGCAGTCTGCAGTCTGCAGTCTGCATAGTCTGCGTTTTGGGGTGACCCATACGAAACAGCGTTGTAGCAATAAAACGATGAACTGAAAATTTTACTACCATTGATCATTATTATTAACTCCATACATATGTATTTCGCTTGAATAGTCTGAATTCAATGAACAACTTCTCGCACCTAGTTGTGTTTTTTTCTCTTAAGGTACGGCAGGCAGTTAACTTTGTTAACATTTTCGGCACATTGTGTCAACGTCAAGAAAATATAATTAACAATTATTTAACGAGATTGAGCAAAATATCGTTTGTCAGTGTCTCGTAGATCAATCATTTTGGGATAACCGAGTTCAAGAATTGTTTTATCATTCCATCACAAAGTGTGTTTTCATATTTAATCACTTCCTGGCAGCTCAGGGAAGCGATGTGCCATTTTCTCTGGAGTCCGTGGTTCCAATCACGCATGAGCAGAATAATATTTGCAGCAAAACACGTTTAGAGGGTACTACGCATGAGCAGACCAATATGTGTAGGCAGTTATTTACGAAGGAAAGAAGAAGCAAAGGTATCGAATGATAATGAGGGCTCTTGAGGGTCGATCGTGTCACAGGCCTGGCAGAAGAAGTTATTTTGCATAATTTAAATGCACTGGTTAACAAAACTCTTTTACCTGAACCAGACTGGGTAGCTATAGTAAGAAATACTACAAAAGCCACGAAAACAACGCAGATCATGTCAAGACAGACTCCTAACCATCTCATGGTAGAAATAATCAGTTTAATTTGAATGTAAATGAAATCTCGTTTTCATTTTATAGGATGAGCACCAAGACTCACTTTGAGAACGAGGCCAATTAACTCAGTAATATTCGAAATTACATGTTAATGTGCGTGTCTGGGTGTCAACACCAACTGAACCGTAAAAACTGCTTTTAACTGGGTTCCTCTTACCTTCGTATCCTTTGCACTCTTTCCATGAACGGCCACTCCCAGGCATACATCTTGACAGTGCGAATTCCAGAGATGATGGAGTTCATGATATCAACACGCTGATCAGGCACTTTGAAGATTTTTCATCTTAACATAGCGCACACTCTTCCCATCATACCATAATATAGTGCAACGGTCATTAGAAACAACACACCAGTCAAGGGTCTCCAGCCAAACAAGAAGTGCATTAAAAACGAGATACTACATAGCTCCAAAGTGGCTTGAATTATATAAACCGCGTGAAGTACCGTCCTATCAAAGCGCTGTAAGTCTGATGCGATTAGATTGATGACAAATCCACTTGTTACATTTGATATATCTGCTCGGCTCAGAAGGAGAACCTGCAAAAATGAATAGAAAACTAAAGGTTTGCAACATGGTATGACGGCACCTCTCTAGACTTGCTAGCAACTTATCGTGGTAAGTATAGATAAAAACACTCTCCCCTAGTATACTAGTACCGGTAATCTCACGTTAAAAACCTTGCTTAAAAATGTTGCCGGGTACTCTTTGTCACAATTATCCCAGGTACAGTTTTCTTTTTTCACCCTTCCTCCTTTCCCCCTGTGCAGAAGTAAAGTTATTCAGGATGAAGAAATGGCGGGTCATGTGTTCTAAAGGCATCCGCGGTCGAGTGTCAAAACGATACCCTCGATCGATACTTCCTTTTGGACCATCGCTTGACCGGCTCGATCGATATTCGAACGACACTCCACCGTCACCTCCAGTCGTTTGACATTCCATCGACATCTCGCGGACAGTCGGTCGACAGTCGACTATTTTTTGACCGATGGATAT